>JAJOOR010008187.1:0-44783 GCA_036250505.1 Solanum acaule | reverse complement strand
AGGGGGGGTTGAAGTGGGAGGTAGAGGGGGAGGGGGGGGGGAGGGGAAGGGGAAGGGACATTTTCAATAATTATTTTAAAGTGTAGATGTTTAAAGGGAACAAGGGAATACATATGCACATAAAGCAATTTCATCTTCATGAAGTTGTTCATCCACCATTTGATCTTCATCAACCTTTTCGACTTCACTACTAGTAGATGAAGTGCTAATCGTTTTCTCTTCTTTTCATTGTTTGTGTCCTTACTATTGATAATGTTTATATTCTGTAATTGAGGAAGGTTTTGCATGCAAATAGGGTCATGTAGATGCTTAGATCTGCTTTCTTCCACCATTTTAGTCATCGATCCTACGTTATCGACTTGTCCTTGAGTGATACAAAGATCAAAAGACGGAAAAATTGCTGAAAAATCGATCATTAAATGGAATACCTCTTGTAGTCCTCTTTGAATCCACCATTAGAGAAGAATTCTGAATTTTTCCTTATCAAAAATCCTAATCGAAAATAGGGGATTTACTAAGCAATTATATAAGCAAACACATTGAAAGTTTTAAACAGATGCAAATCAATAAAATACATACCTAAATCAATGGATTGTTGTGAATATCTTTTGGGACATTTTTACGATTTTCTGAAAATAATTTAAAAAATTGTTACCTATCAAAAGAGAAAGAGAGGGAAAGGAGGGATTTGGAGTAAAAACCTAGAAAGAGGTGAAGTGGTAATGGGATAAAAATGAGTTCAATGTGGGATTGATTTGAGAAATAAAAGGAAATGAAATTAATTATATTAGGATACATTATATTTGCTAAAATATTGACATTTTCAATAATTATTTTAAAATGTAGATGTTTTAATAATTATGTTAATAATTATGACTAATTTGCTAATTTGCTAATTTTCCCCTATTATATACCACCTTTTTTTCTTCACAATGATTTATAAATGAAATAAATATTCATGTATGTTATGGTATTTTATTTTTATTACTTAAATAAGCAGATTGTGCTTGCACATATACGTGTACCGTGTACGTGGATTAGAATGTATAAATTTATAATTCAGCACTAGCAAGTGCAACCGAAAGGTTGAAACAGACCAAAAAGTTTCTCATAAAATGCTCTTTTTGTTTTTTTTGTAACGTGCTTTAGGTTTTTGTTTGGTCGTCTTGAAAACCGAAGTATTTTTAGAAATATCGGGGGTTCGAATCCCTCTCCATCCGCGTGAACATAACATTACATGTTGTTACGAATGTAACTCCCGAAGGATCGACCACTATTCTAAATATAGTAAGGCGGAGAATTGTTGTTCAGTGGAGCGCCGGAGTGCGAAGTAGATTCGAAATTTGAACTTTATCGACTATAACTTTAAGTATAATTAGTAAATGAGCTTAAAATTTAAACTTTACTCATATTTAGTACATAATTTGATGGAGTTTTTGGCTAAAAACATCATTAAACTATACCCCAAACTTAAATTACATCCTCTAAATATTTGAAATTTAACAATTTTCATAGGATGTTTTCTGCTAAGAATGATACTTTAAGGATTATTTTGGCCAAAAACTCTCATTTGATGTGTTATGTATAATCATAAAAAAATGAAAAATATATAATTTTATTAGGTAATAATAATTTTTTTTAAAATAATAAAAATTTAATTTAAAAAGGGTAATTTGAGTTTGTCTTTCATTTTAGCCTATATAGTTCAATCCAAATAACTTTTAAGTAAATCAATTATCTTCCCATTTATCAACTAATCAAATCCGTCCATTTGACACCTCTCTAGTTGAAAGCTTACCTCCACCTTTGAACACAAACTTTGTCTTGAAGTTGTGTTAAAGGATTGATCGATCGATATGGAAGTAAAGTATTTTCAGGACCACAAAAATTCATGCTTTCTGTCTTCAATGATTACTTTACTAATTTGGTATCTTACTGCAGTCAATTAGTAGTGATTATTGTCATAGCATATATAACTATTAATCACTTCGTGGTAACCTAGTCATTGTACAATAGCTTATAAATCACACAAAAAATTTAAACTGTAATAGACAAGACTCATGTGACAAGTTCATGACTGAATAGCAGACGAATGTTGGATTCAATCTCAAATCTCCTGCGTGGAAAATCCACCTCTCAACCACTCAACCACGCCCGTGTTGGCACCCATTTTTTGACTTAGTGAAGTTGAAATGGTTTAGTGAATCGAGTGATTCAACATAAGACGAATCTGATCATCACTGAGGAGAATCTTACTTTCTTAGTCACTACACTATTAGTGTACTAATTAAATTATGTTTACTTTAATTTTCTGAAATTCTCTGGCAGTACCAACGTTTATCAGACGTATCAATTAATTGTGGAATGTTTATAATAAAGTATATGCAACTAGTATTATCTTTTACAGGTATTAGAAAAAGTAACTACTGTGTGGCAGAAGGGGCATTAATTTGTGACTAAAGTGGAATGAAAATAAAAAATAAAAACAAAATTGGGACCAGAGAAAAAAAGTGAAAAGTTATGGGGAATAACATGGGGGGTAGCTAGTCGAAGGATCTAGGTGAGGGTTATATAGACAAGAGCGCGGAGTCAAGTAGCGTGGAGGGGTTCATTCAAATTTCTTTCGGTCAGAGAATTACATCGCTTATATATACATGGTTAAAATTTATTATTTTTTAATATATATATAATTGATATTGAACTTCTTCTAAAAAAAATATTCTAATTATATGAACTTGTTCTTGGTGAAAATTCTGACTCTGTCACGATATATATGACTTTTTTTTAAGTTAATGGCCATTCATCCACCACCACACGCACTCAAAGGCTTTTGGTTATTCTGTTTTTACCTTCTTTTTTTTTCTAAGAGGCAGAGTCACTGCATGCGCGGCCTTCTAAAAAGGCCAATGTCTGCTGTCTAAATGCCCTATTTCCTGTAACAGTATGCTATTTGGTCTAACTATATATAAGGCCTAGAATAACCAGTCTAACTAATGTAATGTAAATGTTACTTCTCTTGTTGATAAAGGTATATATAGTATATAGGTTTGCACTACCAACGAGGGTTGTGGTAGAGTGATAAATATTCTTTTATTTTTAATCAGAGGTTTCAAATTCGAGTCTTCAGGATATAGATTTGCCTTTGTTAGGGAACGTTTTACCCCTTACATGAAACTTTCTGTCGTAAATTCTCATTTAATCGGGGTTCAATATGGATACGGACACCGGAGACAAACCTATATATATAGGTCTGCACTAGCGGAGACATACATTCTTTCAAGTGGTGTTGCCCAACACCGCCTTGTCCCAAAACTTCAATTAAATGTTGTATGTATGTACATGCTACTAATTGAGATGGATTTTAAAATTTGTATCTTTATAAGTATAGATACACATTTACTATATTTTGTTGCAATTTCAATGATTTTTTATATATAAGTTTAAAATCCACATGGAAATTACATTTGAGTACAGATAAACCCGTTGGCCGAAGGCTGCATCGTCCCTTTCTTTTGTTTGTCTAATTTTCCTTTTTAGTTTATTTAAAAAAGAATTTTATTTTCTATATTGAATAACTCTTTGCACCAACTTCCTACTTGACATATTTAATATTACACGATTCAAATGACATTTTAATATAGTAAACACATCTTTAGTTTAAGATTATAAAATTTAAAATTTTCTTTATTTTCTTAAAGCTTGTCAAATGACATTTTAATAAATTAAACGCATCTTTGATCAAACAGTAGTAACTGGTCAAAAATATTTTTAAAATTTATTGATCAAATACGATCCAAAATTACTTTTTAAAAAAATATTTTAAAAAATAAATTGATTTTAGAAGTTTGACTAGACAGACTATTAGTCGTGACACTAGTCTAAACAAAATCTTGCATACCACACTATAGGGATGTAGGAAGTCGGCTATATATACGGGCACGTCAACCATGAGTACAAGGCAAAAAAATAGATAAATGTACTCAGCCTTTTTGGCTTCTGCATGCACTATAGTGCTCAAACACACAAACATTCACACCAACTTTTTTCCTTTTTAGTACTACTTCCTCTATCCCAATTTATGTGACACATTTTATTTTTCGAGAGTCAAATAGTTTAAGTTTGACCGAAAATTTGCTTATGAAATCTTCAAAAAATTTAAAATGAAATTTATATATTTGTAAACTATATAAAAAGTACTATAAGTCACAATAATTGATAATTCAAAATATTTAAAAGATATATAAAAAATTTACGGTCAAAGATAGACTTGTTTAAATCTCGAAATTCGAAATGTGTCAAATAAATTGGGACAAAGGGAGTATATAATATAGTAATATATTTATGTGCAAGTTGACACAAAATTCCCTCAATAAAAACTCTTCCAATGCTAAGTTCCTTTCCACTTTCTGAACAACTCACAGTCTTTTCCTTAATTCTTGAAATTCCCTCATTCCTCAGTATCTAATTTGAAAGTAACGTTTCAACACAAGTCATTTTCATCAATTTGTTCACTTAGACAAATTGAAATGGCATCACTATCAAGTACCCTACTTGTTACATTTTACATGACATTTACATTATTATTATGTAGTCATGTTGTTACTGCTAGGTATCATCACCACGGACACCGTGGTCACCATAATAACAAGAAACAACATAAGCATAATTCACACATATCGTATCCCCCTTCAATTTCACCCGAGCCTTCACCCTCCGCGGGGGACGAAGGGGTTTATGATGTGAGATCTTTTGGAGCCGTGGGGGATGGTGTTACGGATGATACTGAAGGTTTTAAGGCAGCGTGGGATGCTGCTTGCCAAGTTGAGTCAGCTGTTATTCATGTTCCTGTTGGTTACTCTTTTATGATTCAGTCTACTATTTTTACTGGTCCTTGTCAAAGTGGCTTGGTGTTTCAGGTACCTCGTTAAGATATAACTATATATTTTCTCGTTTTCAATGTATGTGATGTAGTTTGACAAATGAGTTACATATATTTGTCTCACTATAAATTATTTCATCCAGTATAATATAGATATTTTAGAGAAAAATTGTTACTTTTCTTTCCATTCCCTTCATCAAATTTTGTGTTTGATTTGACATCAAAATTAAACACAAAATTAAGAAAGAAATAGTAAGATTTTTTTATGAATACCGAAAATACCTTTAGGACTTTATGAGCATGTCATTAAGGATATAAAGTTTTAAAATTAAAGACTTTTCAGATGACATTCTTTTTTAATATATTAAAAATGAGAAAAGTGTCACATTATATGAAATAGATGGATTGTGTCTAATTCTATCACTCTTTTTGTTCCTTTTTACGTGAGGTTAGTGTTTGATCATTTATAGGATATTTTTTTTAAAAATGACATATTTATATTTAGAAATAATTTAGTTATGAATTTCTTATTTTACTTTTAATTAACATGCTTTTACGGAAAAAAATCTCGCAAAAAATAACTTCGCATGACATGTCTTTTCTTAAATTTTATACTTAGGTAAACTATGTCACTTATATTAAAACGAAGGGAATAATTTTGCATTATGTAAATAACTGAATTTGTGTGCCAATATGGAAGTTGGAAGGAACAATAATGCCGCCAGATGGACCAGAGTCGTGGGGTAGCAACAAGAGTAAGAGGCAGTGGCTGGTATTCTATAGAGTAAATGAGTTGTCATTACAAGGTGGAGGCGTAATAGATGGAAGAGGAGAAGAGTGGTGGAATCTTCCTTGTAAACCCCATAAGGTATGTTATATATGGGGATTAATGGGGACTAGACTAGTATCTATGTGTCCACTTACTTTTTTTCTTCGGTATCCATATTATTGAAAAGTCCTACATTGGAGTAAAACACTCTCTAATAAAGGCGATTCCTTATTTAACGAAATTCAAATTGAGATTTTTGATTAAGGATGAATGAGTATTTACCAGTCCAGCACAATCTTTGTTGATACTTTTCTTTCTTTTTACTCGTAATATATGGGATAGTGGTTAATTTCAATAATCTTTTTTTCTATTTTTCATTTGGTGTATTCAGTATCTATATTGAAATTCGATTAATTTGGATTCGTGAATTGTAGCACTTATTTCTAGAGGTAGCTTTCGCAACAAGATATTTTTTCTATTCCCCTAGCTCGAATCCGATTTTTTTTTTATTAAAGGTGGAGAAATCCAACTATCCTACCACAATCCATGCGTCGGTAATTTTCAATAATCTTTGCGCATACATATATATGAATAAATTATCTAATCCTCAGTACACTTTAACTACGACAGGGACCTAATGGAAGTACACTACCTGGACCATGTGACAGCCCAATTGTAAGTGAACAAATAAACTTCTACCACTAGGCATCTCTAGCAATTAATTGTAGATTTTTTCAATTAAGGTTATATTATATTATTTCATTCATTTTAATTTTCTGAATTCTAATTTGGTACGTAAATTGCAGGCCATTAGATTCTTCATGAGCTCAAATCTAACGGTGCAAGGAATTAAAATGAAGAATAGCCCCCAATTTAATTTCAGATTTGATAACTGCAAGAATGTGCATATTGAATCCCTACACATTACAGCTCCCATCTGGAGTCCCAACACTGATGGCATTCACATTGAGCAAACCAGCAATGTTGAAATTTATGACTCCCTCATCTCTAACGGTACAATAACTAACTTCGAGTATTTATGACTCTTGTTGCATAATATCTGACATGCAAATGACATGATTCTCGAGGAATGACTCAAAATTTAAAATACCAGGTGACGATTGTGTATCAATAGGAGCAGGATGTTACTATGTGGATATTAGGAATCTTACATGTGGACCTGGAGGACATGGAATCAGGTAGTTGTACAAATGACTTGTTTAACTTTTGAATATTGTCGGTGCATAAAATTTAAACTCTAATTTTACAGCATTGGGAGTTTAGGCAACCACAATTCGCGAGCATGTGTATCAAACATCACAGTTCGTGACTCAGTAATAAAACAATCAGACAACGGTGTGAGGATCAAGACATGGCAAGGCGGATTTGGAGCAGTATCAGGAGTTTCGTTTCTCAACATTCATATGGACAATGTACGTAACCCCATTATAATCGATCAATTCTACTGTCTTTCGAAAGACTGCAGTAATCGGACCTCGGCAGTGTCTGTTTCAGACATTGAATACTCAAGTATTAAAGGAACGTATGATATTAGAAGCCCGCCAATGCATTTTGCTTGTAGTGACACTATCCCCTGCACGAATATAACACTTTCAGACATAGAACTTTTGCCTGCTAAAGGCGAATTAGTGTTGGATCCCTTCTGTTGGAACGTGTATGGAGGACAAGAGACGTTGACAATTCCGCCTATTTTTTGCTTGTTAGAGGGAAAGCCTCCATCAGTGTTTGAAAATAATGACTTGGGGTATTGTTCTTCGTCGTGAATTTTAATATTGCCTGATTGTTTTGTGTGTTTTTGTACATATGAGATTTATAATATAAGTAATAGATTGATGGATTTGAGATGGGAATAATAATCCGAAACATCGATCGGTATAATGTAATTTTAGATTTAGAAAGGGAGCTTATTGTTTGCTATCATAGGTTTCCCTTGAGATTTACTTTAGAGTTTAGTCTTTTAGGTTTTTCTATTGATCAGTACTTTGATGTAATAGTTTTTGTGCTTATGTCAATAATATTATGATTGCTTCTGTGTGGTACTTTCATTGAAATGTCTCTTTATTTTTATTAATAAGGCAAACTAGCTAGGATTAAAAGTATATATATATGGTCATATTTGTGATGATCAGCCGTTTATGTTTATTCTTGAAAATTCATAAATATTTCGAAATACATTTTTTATAAAAAAGTTACTGTAATTTGTAAGGTTTTCTTTTCAAAAAGTTTGGAGATTTTTTTATATAGAAAGTTGAATCCTGCAAATATCAACTAATTAAGAAAATGATGTGTATAGTACAGTGCGTGGGTCATTCGCACAAATTCCCCAATTTTGGAGGGGTGTTTAGTTTTTTTGCCTCAAAATTATTGTTGGTCTTTAATTTTTATTCTTTAGATATTTAATCTAAAAAAAAAGGTCGAAAATGACAATGACAACAGAAAAAATAAATCGCAAGACATAAGTTTAGTGGTTCAAATTATGTCTCCATACAAAAGAAATTAAGTCATAACACAAGTTATGTTTGAAGACAAAAGAAATTAAGTCTAATGCATAAGTTTAGTGGCCCAAGTTACATCCCAAGATATAAGTTCAATGACACGAGTTAAGCCAAAGGGAATAGGTTCAGTGGCACAAGTTAAGGCACAAGGCATAAGTTTAGTGACAAAAATTATGCACCCAAGGCAAACATTCTCTGATGTCTCACCCCACGAATCAAAAGTTATGCTTTAAGGCAAAACATTCTAAAAAGTTGTCTGCAGAATTAGTGTTGCCAACAAAATTAGGTCATAGTTAAGGGTACTTTGTCTCGTAATATTTTTATTAAATGAGCAACGAGAGAAAGGGTTTACAAGCTTCAATAATTTTATTTAAAAACTTTTATTCAAATAAAACCTCAAAAAAATAAACCTCGTACCTTTGCGAGCAACAAAGACTACGCACTACATAGTGGGTGTTTGGACATATTTGAGCTGAAATAGAATGAAAAATAGAGTAATAGAGGTTGTTTGTTAAGTCAAAGATTAAGAGGGAAAAAAAATCAATTTGTACTTTAAATTAAAATACGATAAAACAGCCATTATTTCAATTATTATTAATTATCTCTTGAAGTTCAAAAATTAAAGCATAATATTTACATATACTCAGGGTCAAACTAACATTTAGAAATGTTCAAATTCATTATTTACAAATGCTGAAGTTAAATTCATGCCTAACCACTACTAGAAGTTAGAGAATTGTATCACCTTGAAGTATGATAACTTGTCAGAAATTAATTAAGGTCAATAGGCCAACGTTCAAATAATTCAATAGATGCAAAAAAAAAACCCAATGCTTTTTATAGTGGTTAAAAAATGGAATAAGATCTCGAGGTTCTAAGTTTAAATTCGAGCTAAATTGAAAATGTTAGTAATTTTTTATATCAACTTTAGTAAAGATATTATTATTAAAATTGCACAAACTGGTCTGAACACTATCTGAAAAGATAAAATAAAAAATGAGACGAAACGTGTGCTTTGAAGCTCACTATTGTGAATTTGTTAGGTGAAGGACATCCATTTATCTTGAAAACTAAAGGTAGAACACAAAACAAAATTAACATAATTAATGCAAAATCTTTTGTTCTTTCTCCTTTTTGATTTCTAATTTTCTCATATTGCGGCTCAATAAACATTGTGAATTTTCATATATAGTACCAAGCATGAGATGACAAAATAATAGAATGTCATACTTCCATTAAGCAATTAATTTTTTTCTATTTAATGATTAGAAGCACACTATAATTTATTAACATGACAAGGTTTAAAAGGTGATGATGTAACCTAAATAAAATTATGCTAATTTAGTGCCAACTTTCCGTCCTTCTTTAGACCCAATCCGCTTCTAAATATGGCTAATAAATAAATAAAAATAAAGGATAAAGGATAAGAGGAAATATTAAAATTTTAAAGTATACTTTTTGTTGGTGAAATTAATTATAGGCAAGTTTAGAGCTAATAAGAAGAAAACAGAAAAAAGCAATACAAAAAAACAAAATACTTTTTTCAATAAGAAGCATTATTCATATTGTTAGATCTTCTTTTCTCCTTTGCGATAAATCGGTCTATTAAGTGGGAAATATTTTTAGGCATACGACACAGAAATATAAATTTTAGTTTGGCATTAACTGACAATTAAATAACAAGGGCGAAAGTTAGGTTGAATCGACGTACAAAGTTCGTTCGGAACCCCATTCGTAGAAAATTACACTGTTTATACATGGTGAAAAATATTTTTTACGTATTCCTTTGGCTTCATGTGTGTTTTACTTTTCATATTTTGAACTCACTTAGGGGTCGTTTGGAAGAGTGTATTAACAAAAATAATGTATGCATTAACTCTGTATATTATTTCACCCTTATTCGGTAGACTTTTTCATGTTATACACTCTATTGTGCATTGAGGAGTGTATTACTAATACTATAGTAATGAAAAGTGATATTACCCCATGGATCAGGCGCTCGGAGCACCCAGATTTTTTTTCTCAAAAAACTTTATGAGAACCTCTGTTATGAGTTGGGGAACCTTCACGTATACTCACACCATTTTTTCAACACCCATTTCCGCATTTACAAGCCCTTTTTTAAGAATCACCCAAATTCCCCAATTTTTCGTGTGTATTAGCCCATTGATTTGGCGCCCGGAGCACCAAACAAAATTTTCTCAAAAAACTTTAAGCGGACATCCGTAATGAGTTCGGAAACCTTCATGTATACTCACGCCATTTCTTACCGCCTATTTCGGCATTTAATGAGTTGGGGAACCTTTACATATACTCACTTCATTTCTTACCGCCTATTTCGGCATTTAAAGCCCTTTTAAAAGAATTGCCCGTATTCTTTCATTTTTCGTGTGTTACCCATGGATCTAGCGCCCGGAGCATCCAAAATTCTTTTCTCAAAACACTTTATATGGACGTCCGTTATGATTTGGGGAACCTGTACGTATACACACATCATTTTTTTAACGCTCATTTCCGCATCTACAAGCAATTTTTAAAGAGTCACCCAAATTTTCGTGTTTCTGGCTCCCGGAGCACCAATTTTTTTTTTCTCAAAAAACTTTTTGAAGACCTTCGTAATGAGTTGGCGAACCTTCACGTATACTCACACAATTTTTTAACGCCCATTTACGCATTTACAACTATTTTTTTAAGAATCACCCAAATTCTCGATTTTTCGTTTGTATTAGCCCATTGACGTACGGAGCACCCAAATTCTTTTTCACAAAAAACATTATGAGGACCTCGTAATGAGTTGGAGAACCTTCACGTATATGCACATCATTTTTTATTGCCCATTTTCACATTTACAACCCCTTTTTTAAAATTCGTCCAAATTCCCCGATTTATGTGTGTATTAACCCAAGGATCAAGCACCCAGAGCACCCAAAAAAAATTCTGAAGAAACTTTATGAGGACCTTCATAAAGAGTGGGGGAACCTTCACGTATGCTCACATTATTTTTTTAACGCCTATTTCCGCATTTAAAAGCCCTTTTTTAAGAATCTCCTAGTTCCCAGATTTTTTGTGCCCGTTGATCTGGCGCACGAAACAACTAATTTTTTTTTCTCTAAGAACTTTATGAGGACTTTCGTAATAAGTTGGGTAACATTCAAGTATAGTCACACCATTTTAAACGCCCATTTTCACTTTTACAAACCTTTTTTCAAAAATCGCCCAAACTCCTTGATTTTTCGTATGTATTTCCCATAGATCTGGCTCCCAGAGCACCCAAAAATATTTCTCAAAAAACTTTATGAGGACCTCTGTAATGAGTTGAGGAACTTTCACGTATACTCACACCATTTTTTTATCGTCCATTTTCGCATTTACAAGCCCTTTTTTAAAAATCTCTTAAATTCCCTGATTTTATGCGTATTAAACCATTGATCTGGCACCCGGAGCACCCAAAATTTTTCTCAAAAACTTTAGGAGGACCTCCATAATGAGTTGGAGAATCTTCACGTTACTCACACCATTTTTTAACGCCAGTTTGCTCATTTACAAGCCTTTTTTTATGAATCACTCAAATTGCCCGATTTCGTGTGTATTAGCCCATTGATCTGGTGCCCAGAGAATCCAATTTTTTTTTCTAAAATTCTTTTATGAGGACCTCTATAATGAGTTGGAAACCTTTATGTATAATCAAATCATTTTTAACGCCCATTTCCGCATTTACAAGCCTTTTTTTTAAGAATTGCCCAAATTCCCTGATTTTTCGTGTGTATTATCCCATGGATCTGGCGCCCGGAGTACCCAAAATTGTATTCTCAAAAAAATATATGAGGACATCCGTAATGAGTTGGGGAATCTTTGCATTTACTCACATCTTTTTTTTAACTCTCATTTCCGCATTTCGAAGCCCCTTTTTAAGAATTGCCCAAATTCCCCAATTTTTCGTGTATTAGCTCATTGATCTAGCACCCGGAGCACCTAAAAATCATTTTCTCAGAAACCTTTATGAGGACCTCCGTAATGAGTTTGGGAACCTTCATGTATACTCATACCATTTTTTTAACGCTCATTTCCGCACTTACAGGCCCTTGTTTAAGAATCACCTAAATTTCTCAATCTTCACGTTACTCACACCATTTTATAACGCCTATTTTTGCATTTACAAGTTTTTTTACAAAAATCACCCAAATTCCCCAATTTTTGTGTTAGCCCATGGATCTGGCTCACAGAGCACCGAAATTTTTATCTCAAAAAACTTTATGAGGACCTCCGTAATGAGTTGAAGAAATTTCACATATACTCACACCATTGTTTAACGCCAATTTCCATATTTACAAGCCTTTTTTTAAGAATCGCTCAATTTCCCTGATTTTTCGTGTGTATTAGCCCATGAATTTGGCGATCAGAGGAACCAAAAATCATTTCTCAGAAAACTTCATGAGGACCTCTCTAATTAGTTGGGGAACCTTCACGTATACTCACACCATTTTTTTATCACCCATTTCGACATTTACAAGCCCTTTTTTTAAGAATCGCTCAAATTCCCTAATTTTGTGTGTGTATTAACTCGTGGATCTGGCGCCTAGAGCAACCAAAAATCTTTTCTCAAAAAACTTCATGAGGACCTCCGTAATGAGTTGGCGAACCTTCATGTATACTCATACCATTTTTTTAACGCTCATTTCCGCACTTACAGGCCCTTGTTTAAGAATCACCTAAATTTCTCAATTTTTCGTATGTATTAGCCCATGGATCTGGCGCCCGGAGCACCCAAAATATTTTTCTTAAAATACTTTAAGAGGACCTCCATTATGAGTTGGGAACCTTCATGTATACTCACACCTTTTTTTTAATGCCCATTTCCGCAGTTATAAGACCTTTTTTAAGAATCGCCGAAATTCTTCGATTTTCATGTGTATTAGCCCATGGATCTGACACCCAGAAAACCCAAAACAATTTCTCAAAAAACTTTACAAGGAATGAGTTGGAGAGCCTTCACGTATACCCACACAATTTTTTTAAGGCCTATTTCTGCATTTACAAGCCTTTTTTTAAGAATAACCCTAATTCCCAATTTTTCGTGTGTATTAGCCCTAGGATATGGCGCCTTGAGCACCTAAATTTTTTTAACAAAAAATTATGAATACATCCGTAATGAGTTGGTGAACCTTCACGTATACTCACGCCATTTTTTTAGCTCACATTTCCACATTTACAAGTTCTCTTTTAAGAATCGCTCAAATTTTCCAATTTTTAGTGTTTATTAGCCCATGGATCTGGCACCAAGAGCACCCAAATTTTTTCTCTTAAAAAACTTTATAAGGACCTTCGTAATGAGTTAGGGAACATTTATGTATATTCACACTATATTTTAATGCCCATTTTCGCATTTACAATCCCTTTTTTAAAAATTGCCCAAATTTACCAATTTTTCCTATGTATTAGGACATTGATCTGCTGCCAGAAGCACCCAACAAAATTTTCACAAAAAACTTTATGAGGACCTCCATAATGAGTTGGGGAACCTTCATATATACTCACACCCTTTTTTCAACGCCAATTTTCGCATAAACAAGCCATTTTTTAAGAATCGCCCAAATTCCCCGATTTTTCGTGTGATAATGCACATGGATCTCGCGGCCAGAGCACCCAAAACATTTTTCTCAAAAAAATTTATAAGGACCTCCGTAATAAGTTGGGAAACCTTCACGTATACTCACACCATTGTTTAACGCCATTTACGCATTTACAAGCCTTCTTTTAAGAATCACCCAAATTCCCTAATTTTTCATGTGTATTAGCCCATTGATCTAACGCCCGACCCAAAATTTTATTCTCATAAAACCTTATGAGGCCCTACGTAATAGGTTGGGAAACATTTATGTATACTCACACCATTTTTTTAACCCCCATTTCCGCATTTACAAGTTGTTTTTCAAAATCGCTCAAATTCCACGATATTTCGTGTCTATTAGCCAATGGATCTGGCAGCCAGAGCACCTAAAATATTTCTCTCAAAAAAGTTAATAAGGACCTTTATAATGATTTTAGGGAATTTTCACGCATACTTACACCATTTTTTTAACGCCCATTTCCACATTTACAAGCCTTTTTTTTAAGAATATCCCAAATTCCCTAATTTATCTTGTGTATTAGCCCATGGATTTGGCGCTCGCAGCACCCTAAATTTTTTTCTCAAAAAACTTTATGAAGATCTCCATAATGAGTTGGGGAACTTTCATGTATACTCACACTATTTTTTAACGTTCATTTCCGCATTTACAAGCCCTTTTTTAAGAATCGTCCAAATTCTCCAATTTTTCATTTGAGTTAGCTCATGTATCTAGCGCCCAGAGCACCTACAAATGTATTATAAAAAGCATTATAAGGACCTCCGTAATGAGTTGGGGAACCTTCAATTATACTCACACCAATTTTTTAATGCTCATTTCCGCATTTGCAAGCCCTTTTTTAAGTATCACCCAAATTCCCCAATTTTTTTGTGTATTAGCCCATGTATTTTGCACCTGGAGCACTCAAAAAATTTCTCAAAAAACTTTATGAGGACCTCCGAAATGATTTGGAGAACCTTCACGTATACTCACACCATTTTTTTAACTCCTAGTTCCGCATTTACAAGCCTTTTTTAGAGAATCTCCCAAACTTTTTGATTTTTTGTGTGTATTAGTCCAAGAATCTGGCGCCTAGAGCACCCAAAACATTTTTTGCAAAACACTTTATGAGGACCTCCATAATTCATTGATGAACCTTCACGTATACTCACACCATTTTTTAATGCCCATTTCCGCATTTACAAGCTCATTTTTAAGAATCGCCCAAATTTCCTGATTTTTCATGTGTATTAGCCCATTGATCTGGTGCCCGGAGAACCCAAAAGATTTTACTCAAAAATATTTATGAGGACCTCCGTAATGAGTTGGGAAACCTTCACATATGCTCACGCCATTTTTTTAACGCTAATTTCCGCATTTACAAGCCCGCTTTTAAGAATCGCCTAAATTTCTTGATTTTCCGAGTGTATTAGCCCATTGATCTAGCGCACGGAGTACCCAATTTTTTTAAAAAATGAACGTTAGGATGACCTTCATAATGAGTTGGGGAACCATCACGTATACTCACACAATTTTTTTTAACGCACATTTATGCATTTATAAGCCCTATTTTAAAAATTGTCCAAATTCTCGATTTTTCATTTGTATTAGCCCATGGACCTGGCGCCCAAAGGACCTAAAATTGTTTTCTCAAAAAGCTTTATGAGGACGTCCGTAATGAGTTGGGGAACATTCACGTATACTCACACCATTTTTTTAACTCTCATTTCCACTTTTACCACCCTTTTTTTAATAATCAACCAAATTCCTCGATTTTCTTGTGTATTATGCCATGGATCTGACGCACGGAGAACCCATTTATTTTTTATCAAAAAACTTTATGAGCACCTTCATAATGAGTTGGGGAACCTTCATGTATATTCACAATATTTTTTTAATGCCTATTTCGGCATTTAGAACCCTTTTTTTAAGAATCGCCTAAATTCCCCAATTTTTCGTGTGTATTAGCCCATTGATCTGGTGCTCGGAGCAACTAAAACTTTTTTTCTCAAAAAATTTTACGAGGACCTCCGAAATGAGTTGGGGAACTTTCAGGTATACTCACACCATTTTCTTAACCCCATTTCGGCATTTACAAGCCTTTTTTTAAGAATTACCCAAATTCTCGATCTCTCTTGTGTATATTACCCCATTGATCTTGCGCCTGGAGAATTTAAAAATGTTTTCTCAAAAATATTTATGAGGACCTCCGTAATGAGTTAGGGAACCTTCATGTATACTTACGCCATTTTTTTACGCTTATTTCCACATTTGCAACCTTTTTTTAAGAATCTCCCAAATTTCTTGATTTTTCGTGTGTATTAGCCTACAGATCTGCTGCCCAGAGTACCCAAATTGTTTTTTCTCAAAATATTTATGAGGACCTTCGTAGTGATTCGGTGAACCTTCACATATATCCACACCTTTTTTAATGCCCATTTCCGCATTTACAAGTCTTTTTTTAAGAATCGCCCAAATTTCCTAATTTTCGTGTGTATTCACCCATGGATCTGGAGCCCGAAGCACCCAAAAAACAATTCTCAAAAACCTTTATGAGGACCTCTGTAAGGATTTTGGAAATCTTCACGTATACTCAATTCATTTTTTTAACACCAATTTCCACATTTGAAAACTTTTTTAAAAAAAAATCGCTCAAATTCCCTGATTTTCGTGTGTATTATCCCATGGATTTGACACCCGAGGCACCCGAAAAAATTTCTCAAATAACTTTATGAGGACCTTCATAATGAGTTTAGGGAATATTCACGTACACTCACACCATTTTTTTAACGCCCATTTCTGCATTTTCAAACTTTTTTTTAAGAATCACTCAAATTCCCATGAAAAAATGTGTAATAGCGCATGGATCTTCGGAGCACCCTAAATTTTTTTCTCAAAAAACTTTATGTGGACCTCCGTAATGAATTGGGGAACCTTCATATATACTCACACAATTTTTTAACCCCCACTTCAGCATTTACAAGTGTTTTTTAAAAAATCGCCTAAATTCCCTGATTTTTCGTATGTATTAGCTCATGGATCTAGCGGCCAGAGCACACATTTTTTTTTCTCAAAAAACATTATATGACCTCCATAATGATTTGGGGAACCTTCATGTATACTCTCCCCATTTTTTTAATGCCCATTTTCGCATGTACAATCCTTTTTTAAGAATCGCCTAAATTCCTTGATTTTTCTGATGTATTAGCCCATAGATTTGGTGCCCAGAGCACCCAAAAATTTTTTCTCCAAAAATTTTATGAGGGCCTCTATAATGAGTTGGGAACCTTTATGTATAATCACACCATTTTTTTAACGTCCATTTCCGCATTACCAAGCCTTTTTTCCAAATCACCCAAATTACATGATTTTCGTATGTATTATTAGCCCATGGATCTTGTGCTCGGAGCACCCAAATTTTTTATCTCAAAAAACTTTTTGAGGACCTTCATAATAAGTTTGGGAACCTTCACGTATACTCACACCATTTTTTTAACGTCTATTTCAGCATTCAAAAGCTTTTTTTTTTTAAATCGCCCAAATTCCCCAATTTTTCGTGTTTATTAGCTCATGGATTTAGCGTTCAGAGCACCCAAAAATGTTTTCTCAAAAAACTTTATAAGGACCTATGTAATGAGTTGGGGAACCTTCATGTATACTCACATCATTTTTTTAACGCCATTTCCGTATTTACAATCCTTTTTTGAAGAATCACCCAATTTTCGTGTATATTAACCCTATGGATCTAGCAACTAGAGCACTCAAAAAAAAAATTCAAAAAACATTATGAGGACCTTCAAAATGAGTTGGGGAACCTTCACATATACTAACACCATTTTTTTAACTCCTAGTTCCGCAATTACAATCCTTTTTTTGAGAATCGCCCAAATTTTCCAATTTTTCGTGCATATTAGCCCATGGATCTGGAGCCTAGAGCACCCAAAAAAAATTCGCAAAAAAGTTTATGAGGACCTCCATAATTAATTAGGGAACCTTCACGTATAATCACATCATTTTTTTAATGCCCATTACTGCATTTACAAACTATTTTTTAAGAATCTCCTAAATTCCCTAATTGTTCATGTGTATTAGCCGATGGATCTGGCGCTCGGAGCACCCAAAAGATTTGTCTCAAAAATATTTATGAGGACCTCCGTAATGAGTTAGGGAACCTTCACATATTCTCACACCATTTTTTTAACGCTCATTTTCGCATTTACAAGCCCTCTTTTAAGAATTGCCCAAATTCCCTGATTTTTCGTGTGTATTAGCCATATATGTAGAGCCCGAAGCACCCACATTTTTTCTCGAAAAGCTTGATGAGGACCTCCGTAATAAGTTGGGAAACCTTCACGTATAGTCACCATTTTATTAACGCTCATTTCCGTATTTACAAGACTTTTTTTATGAATAGCCCAAATTCACCGATTTTTGTGTGTATTAGCCCATAGATCTGTCGTTCGGAAAACCCAAATTTGTTTTCTCAAAAAACTTTATGAGGACCTCCATAATGAGTTGGATAACCTTAACGTATACTCACACCATTTTTTTAACGTCCATTTCAGCATTTACAAACCTTCTTTTAAGAATCGCCCAATTTCCCATATTTTTCGTGTGTATTAGCACATGAATGTAGCGCCCGGATCACCCAAAAATATTTTCTCTAAAAGCTTTATGAGGACATTCATAATGAGTTGAGGAACTTTCACGTATACTCACACCATTTTTAAAGCCCATTTCCGCATTAACAACTTCTCTTTTAAGAATCGACCAAATTCTTCAATTTTTCGTGTGTGAATTTGACGCCCGAATAACCCAAATTTCTTTCTTAAAAGACGTTATGAGGACCTCCGTAATGAGATGGGGAACCTTCATGTATACGGAAACTATATTTTTTAATGCGCATTTAGTCATTTATAGGCCTTTTTTTAAGAATCATCTAAATTCCCCGATTTTCGTGTGTATTAACTCTTGGATCTGGCGCCTGAAGCACCTAAATTTTTTTCTCAAAAAACATTATGAGGACCTCAATAATGAGTTGTGGAACATTCACGTATATTCACACCATTGTTTTAACTCTCATTGTCGTATTTACTAGCCTATTTTTAAGAATCACCCAAATTCCCCAATTTTTCGTGTGTTAGCCCATGGATCTATACCCAGTGCACCCAAAAACAATTTCTCAAAAAACTTTTTGAGGACCTCCGTAAAGAGTCGGGGAACCTTCACGTATACTCACACCATTTTTTTAACGCCCATTTCCGCATTTACAAGCCTTTTTTTAAGAATCGTCCAAATTTCTCAATTTTTCGTGGTTATTACCACAAGGATCTGGCACTCAGAGCACCCAAAAAAATTTCTCAAAAACTTTATAAGGACCTATATAATGAGTTGGGGAACCTTCACGTATACTCACAATATTTTTAACGCCCATATCTGCATTTGCAATCCTTATTTTGAGAATCGTCCGAATTCCCCAATTTTCGTGTGTATTCCCGTGGATCTGGCGCTCGGATCATACAAAAATATTTTCTCAAAAAACTTTATGTGGGACTCCGTAATGAGTTGGTGAACATTCACGTATAGTCACACAATTTTTTAACTCTCATTTTCGTATATACAAGCGCTTTTTAATAATTGCCTAAATTCCTCGATATTTTGTGGATTAGACCAATGATTTGGCGCTCGGAGCATCCAATTTTTTTTTCTCAAAAAACTTTATGAGGAAATCCTGAACGAGTTAGGGAAACTTCTCGTATACTCACACAATTTTTTAACGCTCATTTTCGCATTTACAAGCATTTTTTTAAGGATAACCCAAATTTTCAGATTTTTCATATATATTAGACCATCGATCGGGAGCTTGAGTAACCAAATTTTTTTTCTCAATAAAATTTATAGGGATATCAGTAATGAGTTGGAGAACATTCACAAATACTCACATCATTTTTAACGCCATTTCCGCATTTACAAGCCCTTTTCAGAAAATCGCCCAAATTCTCAATTTTTCGTGTGTATTAGCACATGGATCTAGCGCCTGGTGCACCCAAAAAATTTTTTGCAAAAATCTTTATGAGGACCTCTATAACGAGTTGAGGAACTTACACGTATACTTACACCATTTTTTAACGCCCATTTCTTCGTTTACAAGCCCTTTTTTAAGAATCGCCCAAATTTATTAATTTTTCGTGTGTATTAGCCCATGGATTTGGCGATCGAATAGCCCAAAATTTTATTTTCAAAAAACTTTACAAGTACCATCGTAATGAGTTGAGAAACTTCAGATATACTCACACCATTTTTTAACGACCATTTCCGCATTTACAAGGCCTTTTTAATAATCGGCCAAATTACTCGATTTTTCGTGGATATTAGCCCAATGATATGACGCTCGGAGCATCCAATTT
Organism: Solanum acaule; assembly: GCA_036250505.1. NCBI lineage: Eukaryota > Viridiplantae > Streptophyta > Magnoliopsida > Solanales > Solanaceae > Solanum > Solanum acaule. The sequence continues at coordinate 24,606 of JAJOOR010008187.1, read as the reverse complement.
TTTTTTCTCAAAAAGCTTTATGAGGAACTCCTTAACGAGTAAGGGAAACTTCACGTATGCTAACACCATTTTTAAAGCCAATTTCCGCATTTACAAGCCCTCTTTTAAGAATTGCCTAGATTTCTTGATTTTTCGTGTGTTAATATGCCCATAGAACTAACACCCAGAGCACCCAATTGTTTTTCTCAAAAGACGTTATGAGCACCTCTGTAATGAATTGAGGAACCTTCACGAATATTCACACCATTTTTAACACCCATTTCCGTATTTACAAGTCCTTTTTTAAGAATCTCCCAAACTCCCCAATTTTTCGTGTGTGTTAGCCCATTGATTTGGCGGTGGGAGCACCCAAATTTTTTTTCTCAAAAAACTTTATGAGGACCTCCGTAATGAGTGGGGGAACTTTCACGTATACTAACATAATTTTTTTAAAACCCATTTCCGCATTTAAAAGCTCTTATTTAGAAATGCCCAAATTCCCCAATTTTTGTGTGTATTATCCCATAGATATGCGTTGGGAGCACCCAAAATTATTTTCTCCAAAAACTTTATGAGGACCTCCGTAATAAGTTGGAGAACATTTATGTATACTTACACCATTTTTTTAACGCGCAAATCTCCATTTACAAAACCTTTTTTAAGAATCGCCCAAATTTCACGATTTTTCGTGTGTATTAGCCTATGTATCTGGCGTCCGGGTCACCTGAATTTTTTTTCTCAATAGACTTTATGAGTGCCTCCTTAATGAGTTAATGAACCTTCACGTATACTCACACCACTTTTTAAACACCCATTTCCGCATATAAAATCCTTTTTTCAGAATCGCTCAAATTCTCCAATATTTCGTGTGTATTTTCCCATGTATCTGACGCTCAGAGCTCCTAAATTTTTTCTCTAAAAAGACTATATGAGGACCTCCGTAATGAGTTGGGGAACCTTCATGTATGCTCACACCATTTTTTAATGCTCATTTCCGCATTTAAAATCCTTTTTTAAGAATCTCCCAAATTACTCGATTTTTGTGTTTATTAGTACATTTATCCGGCACCAGGAGCACCTAAATTTTTTTTCCCAAAATACTTTATGATGACTACCGTAATGAGTGGGGAACCGTCACATATGCTAATACAATTTTTAACGCCCATGTCCTTATTTACAACCGTTTTTTTAATAATCGCCCAAATTCTTCAATTTTTCGTGTGTGTTAGCCTATTAATCTTGCGCTTGGAGCACCAAAAAGTTTTTTCTCAAAAAAACGCTATGAGGATCTCTATAATGAGTTAGGGAACCTTCACGAATATTCTTACTTTTTTTTTTAACGTTTATTTCCACATTAAAAAGTTCTTTTTAAAGAATCGTCAAAATTTCTCAATTTTTCGTGTGTATTAACCGTTTATTTGGCACCCGAAGCACCCAAAATTATTTTCTCAATAAACTTTATGAGGATCTCCGTTATGAGTTGGGGAACCTTCACGTATACCAACACCATTTTTTAAACACCCATTTTAGCATTTACAATTCCTTTTTAAGATCACACAAATTCCCCAATTTTTCGTGTGTATTTACCCATGGATTTGGAGCCTAGAGCTCCCAATTTGTTTTTCTAAAAAAACTGTATGAGGCCCTCTGTAATGAGTTGGAGAACCTTCACGTATACTCATACCATTTTTTAACACCCATTTCCGCATTTACAAGCCTTTTTTAATGAATCGCCAAAATTTCTCAATTTTTGTGTGTATTAGTCCATTTATGTGGCCCTAGGAGTACCCAAATTTCTTTTTCCAGAAAACTTTATGATTACCACCGTAATGAGTTGGGGAACTTTCACGTATACTCACACCATTTTTAACGCCCATTTCATCATTTACAACAGCTTTTTTAAAATTAGCCCAAATTCCTTGATTTTTCATGTTTATTAGCCCACAGATCTTGCGCTCGGAGCACCAAAAAGTTTTTTCTCAAAACGCTTTATAAGGACCTCTGAAATGAGTTGGAGAACCTTCACGTATACTCACACCATTTTTTAAACGCTCATTTCCGCATTTACAAGCCTTTTTTTAATAAATCGCCTAAATTCCCCGATTTTTTCTCAAAAAAATTTATGAGGACGTCCATAATTAGTTGGGGAACTTTCAAGTATACTCACACCATTTTTTTAACACCATTTCTGCATTTACAAGCCCTTTTTTAAGAATTGGCCAAATTCCCCAATTTTCGTGTGTATTATCCCATAGATCTGGTGCTTGGAGCACCAAAAATATTTTCTTAAAAATATTTATGAGTACCTCCGTAATGAGCTACTGAACCTTCACATATACTCAACTATTTTTTTAACGCATATTTTGACATTTACAAGCCTTTTTTTCAAAGTTGCCTAAATTTCTTGATTTTTCGTATCTATTAGCCCATGGATTTGGCGCCCAGAGCACCCTAAAAAAATTCTCAAAAAACTTTATGAGAACTTCCGTAATGAGTTGGTGAACCATCACGTATACTCACACCATTTTTAACGCCAATTTCCACATTTACAAGCCATTTTTTAAGAATCGACAAACTTCCCCAATTTTTCGTGTGTATTATTAGCCCATTGATCTAGCGTCCAGATCACCTAAAAAAATTCTAAAAAAACTTTATGAGGACCTCCGTAGTGAGTTAAGGAACTTTCACGTATACTCACACCATTTATTTAACTCCCATTTCCGCATTTACAAGCCATTTTTTTTATAATCGCCCAATTTCCCAGATTTTCGTCTGTATTATCCCATGGATTTGGCGCCTGGAGCATCCCAAAAAAAATTCTCAAAAAACTTTATGAGGACCTCCGTAATGAGTTGCGGAACCTTCATGTATATTCCAACAATTTTTTTAATGTTCATTTCATCCTTTACAAGCCTGCTTTAATAATCGCCCAAATTCTCTAATTTTTTGTGTGAGACTATGGATTTTTTGCCCGGAGCATTTAAAAGTTTTTTCTCAAAAAACTTTATGAGTACCTTCGTAATGAGTTGGGAACCTTCACGTATACTTACACCATTTTTCAACGCCCATTTCCACATTTACAAGTCCTTTTTTAAGAATCACCCAAATTTATCAATTTTTCATGTGTTAATCCAATGGATCTGGCGCTCGGAGCACCCAATTTTTTTTTCTCAAATATCTTTTTATGACCTCTATAATGAGTTAGGGAACCTTCACTTATACTCGTACCATTTAATTAACGCTCGTGTCCGCATTTACAAGCCCTTTTTATAAGAATCGCCCCAATTCCCCAATTTTTCTTGTGTATTAGCTTATGAATCTGGTGCTCAACGCACCTAAAAATATTTTCTCAAATAACCTTATGAGGATCTCCGTAATAAGTTGAGGACCTTCACGTATACTCACACCATTTTTTATATGCCCATTTCCATATTTACAATCCTTTTTATAAGAATCGCCCTAATTACTTCCTCTTTTTTTGTGTATAAGCTCATGGATCTAGCGCCTGTAACACCCAATTTTTTGTTTCAAAACACTTTATTAGGACCTCCGTAATGAGTTGCTGAACCTTTACGTATACTCACTTCATTTCTTCTCGCCTATTTCCGCATTTACAAGCCCTTTTAAAAGAATTGCCCATATTCCATGATTTTCGTGTGTTACCCATAGATCTGGCGCCCAGAGCATCCAAAATTCTTTTCTCAAAACACTTTATAAGGACCTCTGTTATGATTTAAGAACCTTCACGTATCCTCACACCATTTTTTTAACGCCCATATTCACATTTACAATTCCTTTTTAAAGAGTCGCACAAATTTCCCGATTTTCAATGTGTATTAGACCATTTGATCTGGCGCTCAGAGCTCCCAATTTGTTTTTTCTAAAAAACCTGTATGAGGACCTCTGTAATGAATTGGATAACCTTCAAGTATACTCGCACAATTTTTTAATGTTCATTTCCGCATTTACAAGCCTTTTTGATGAATCGCCAAAATTTCTCAATTTTCATGTATATTAGTCCATTTATCGGGCAACAGGAGCACCCAAAAAACTTTTCTTAAAAAAACTTTATGATGACCTCCGTAATGAGTTGGGGAACCTTCACGTATACTCACACCATTTTTAACGCCCATTTTCTCATTTACAACTATTTTTTTAAAAATCGCTCAAATTCCTTGATTTTTCGTGTGTATTAGCCCATAGATCTTGCGCCCAGAGCACCAAAAAGTTTTTACTCAAAAAATTTAGGAGGACCTCCGTAATGAGTTGGGGAACATTCACGTATACTCGCACCATTTTATTAACGCCCATTTCCGCATTTATAAGCCCTTTTTTTAAGAATCTCCCAATTTCCCCGATTTTTCTGTGTAATATCCCATGGACCTAGCGCCCAGAGCACCTAAATTTTTTTCTCAAAAAACTTTATGAGGACCTAAATAAAGAGTTGGGGAACCTTCAGGTATACTCACACCTTTTTTTTAACGTCCATTTCCGCATTTACAAGCACATTATTAAGAATCGCCCAAATTTCCCAAATTTTTGTGTGTATTACCCTATGAATCTAGGGCCAGAGCACCCAAAAAAAAATTCACAAAAAACTTTATGAGGACCTCCTTAATGACTTGGGAACCCTCACGTATACTCACACCATATTTTTAATGCCCAATTCCGCATGTACAAGACCTTTTTTTAAGAATCGCCCAACTTTCCTGATTTTTCGTGTGTAATAGCCCATGGATCTGGAGCCCAGAACACCCAAAATATTTTTCTCAAAAAACTTTATGAGCACCTCCGTAATGTGTTGGGTAACCTTCACATATACTCGCATCATTTTTTTAACGCTCATTTCCGCATTTACAACCCTTTTTTTAAGAGTCGCCTAAATTCCCCGATTGTCATGTGTATTAGTCCATGGATCTAGCACCTGGTACACCCAAAAAAAATTCTCAAAAAACTATTTAACGACCCCCGTAATGAGTTGGAGAACCTTCACGTATACTCACACCATTTTTAACGCTCATTTTCGCATTTACAAGCCCTTTTTTAAGAATCGCCCAAATTTCCTAATTTTTCCCTTGTATTATCCCATGGATCTGGAGTCCAGAGCACCCAAAAATTGTTTTCTCAAAAAACTTTATGAGGACCTCTATAATGAGTTGGGGAACCTTCACGTATACTCACATCATTTTTAATGCCATTTCCGCATTTACAAACCTTTTTTAAGAATCGTCCAAATTTCTTAATTTTTCGTCTCTATTAATCCCATGGATCTGGTGCCCGGAGCACCCAATTTTTTTTTCTTAAAAACTTTATGATGACCTCCGTAATGAGTTAGGGAACCTTCACGTATACTCACTCCATTTATTTAACGCTCGTGTTTACATTTACAAGTCTTTTTTATAAGAATCGCCCAAATTCACCGATTTTTCGTGTGTATTAGCTCATAATTTGGCACCCAGAGCACCCAAAAAATTTTCTCAAAAAACCTTATGAGGACCTCCGTAATGAGTTGAGGACCTTCACGTATAATCACACCATTTTTTATATGCCCATTTCCTTATTTACAATCCTTTTTTTAAGAATCGCCCTAATTACTTGATTTTTTGTGTGTATAATCCCATGGATCTGGCGCCAAGAGCACCTAATTTTGTTTCTCAAAACACTTTATGAGGACCTCCGTAATGAGTTGGGGAACCTTTACGTATACTCACTTAATTTCTTATCGCTTATTTCTTCATTTACAAGCCTTTTTAAAAGAATTGTCCATATTCCCTGATTTTTCGTGTGTTACCCATGGATCTGACGCCCGGAGCATCCAAAATTCTTTTCTCAAAACACTTTATAATGACCTTCGCTATGATTTGAGGAACCTTGTATATTCACACCATTTTTAACGCTTATTTCCGCATTTACAATTCCTTTTTAAAGAGTCGCACAAATTTCCCAATTTTTCTGTGTATACCATGGATCTGGCGCCCATAGCTCCCAATTTGTTTCTCTAAAAAAACTGTATGAGGACCTCTGTAATGAGTTGGAGGACCTTCAAGTATACTCACACCTTTTTTTAACGTCTATTTCCGCATTTACAAGCCTTTTTTTATGAATCGCCAAAATTTCTCTATTTTCGTGTGTATTAGTCAATTTATCTGGCACCAGGAACACCCAAAATTTATTTCTCAAAAAACTTTATGATGATCTCCGTAATGAGTTAGGGAACCTTCACTTATACTCACACCATTTTTAACGCCCATTTCCTCATTTACAACCGTATTTTTAAAAATCGCCCAAATTCCTCGAATTTTCGTATGTATTAGCCCATAGATCTTGAGCACGGAGCACCAAAAAGTTTTTTCTCAAAAACCTTTATGAGAACCTCCGTAATGAGTTGGGGATCATTCTGTAGCATCTCGCAATTTGAAATAGCTACGAAGAAGCTAAGAATTTGAAATAGTCATTTTTGGAAAGAATAAAAATCTGGAAATTTACTTAAGTTAGGAAAAATGTGAGTTTTTGATCAATTTCAAAGGAATGTAACTCCTAGCTCACGATGAGTTAGGTGCACTTCTAGGTCTGGTTGGAAAGCTGTTGGAACGATCTTTCCAACGACACCAAGATCGCGCGAATTCGAGTTCGTATGAGTGAGATACGTCAATTAGAAATTGGGTTGTTCAAATAAGGAAATGTCCAATCCATATTTTTGAAGGGTATTTCAGTCTTTTCCATATCCAAGTAATTAAATTCGTTTTAGTGAATTAATTAAGGCTCTAAACTAAACTTGGTAAGTTTTACGCTTTTGGAAAAGAGTTGGGGTTTTAGAGGAGGAAAAAAAAAGCAAGAAAATCGTCAAGTTCGTCGAGTTTAGCTTGTGGTTTTCGTCGGAGGTGATCCCTACAAGGAATGTGAGATCACATAGAGTTGGGTTAGTTTACTCACGCGCCAAGCATGTTTAATTCAGCATATTTTCATCCTAAAAAGATTGAAAAATTGATGTTCTCGATAGTTGTTCTTGAATTGATTTCGTTCTTGAATATGAGTTGGGATTAAGGAGTTTCTAGTTGATTAAGTGCTGTTTCCTTGAGTTGTTTGGGTTTGATTTTATGAATATGATTTGAGTACATGAATCTAAAGTGAATTTGAGAAGAAGAATCGAATTAAAACGATTTAAGATCAAAAAACTAGATCAAAGTTCGTCATATTTTTGCCTAAGGAACAGGTCACGCGACGCGCCCCCATAGAACCAGGAGGGCTGGGGCGGCGCGCCTGCAGTGCGCCCAAAGTGAGCCCCAGTAATTTGGAGCCTGGCGCGGCGCGCTCGGGATGTGCTCAAAACGTCGTTTTTCACCAATTTTTCGTCGTTTAGCCTATTTAAGTTATTCTAAAGTGTATTAACACTTTCCATTGATTCTAACAACTCGTAATGACTTCTAAACATCTAGAAGTCATCCATAAACATGAATCATAACCTTGAATCCATAAATTCAAATTCAAGGAAAGTCAAGAGCCAAGTCTAGGAAGTTTTCAGAGTCTTTTCAAGAAGTCTTTTGCAAATGCTTTTCACCTTGTTTTAAGACTTAAAGTTCAAGTTGAGTAAAGAGTAAAGAGTATAGATTGAAGTTCATTTCTTCGAAAGTATATGGGGACTATGTATTCCCAAAGGGTTTAAAATGTTTTCACATTTAAACAAGAAAGGAAAACCTTGATTTCCAAAGAGCCTTTGAGCTAGTTTTCAGAAAAGAGTAAATGCTTTCATAATTAAGCAAGAGGGGAAACTTTGATTTCCAAGATAGGCTTTGAGCTAAGTTTTGTGCAATTATCTCAAATCACAGAAAGAAATATGTTTTAAACATAAAGAGCTAGTATCATATTTTGGGAGTAGTATTGAGCACCGATATGGGACGAGCTTGAGTTCAGCTAACTCACGTCTGCATAAACCATGTAGCCATCATGAGTAGAAAAGGGTCATACTTTTTAGATGAATCCTTTTCACAATAGACTAGTGGATCCACTTAGTGAGTTAGCTTCCTATACTCCCGGCAAGGTATAGGATGGTCCTTGGCAGCGTGAGGTAAAACGTTGTATCACCACTTAGGCTCATAATGGTAGTTGTCGTTAGAGAAACTCCCACAACAGTAATTGCATGGTTCCTCAAAGGGTTCTGCTTAATATAGATGGGGGTATGGGACTTCATTCATGTATTGCACAAGCAGACTTTGAGAGGGATCATGATATGTCTTTTATGATTTTATGATTATGAGTTGACAACATGTTTTAAATAGCTTTCTTTTTCTTTATATTGCACTTGTTTTAAACTGTTTTATAATGAAATGAGATCAGTTAAGTATTCATGAGTTGAGAAGAGCTAAGGTAAGTGTTTCTTTTAGATTCTTTTCAAGCCTATGTATGTTTAGCTTTCCAACTCGCATACTCGTACATTCAATGTACTGATGTTAGTTGGCCTGCATCGTCTTATGATGCATACGCAGGTAACTAGGATTGGCATTTCGGTGCATCGTTGATCTAGTGAGCAGTTCAGAGTCTGTTGGTGAGCCTCTTTGCATTTCGGAGGATCCATTTCATTATTTTCTAGTTTAGTTCGTTAGGATGTTGTGGGGTTTGTCCCAACATCCATCTCAGTTGTTATTAGAGGCTTCATAGACAGTCAGATGTTAGTTCTTTAGTATTTTCATTGTCACTATTCCATGTTGAGACTTGAATTTGCCTTAATGGCCAGTTGAATGTTCCTTTATTACATTCCAGTTTATTATATGAACTTATCTTTGTTGAGTTCAAGTCTTCCGCTGAGTTGAGTAAGCCAGACTGATGGTTCGCTTAGGGCCAGCAATGGTCTTCGAGAGCCAGTCTCGCCCAGGGTGTAGGCTTGGGGCGTGACACATTCACGTAGACTCACATTATTTTTTTAACGCCCATTTCCACATTTACAAGCCCTTTTTTAAGAATCGCCCAAATTCCCCAATTTTTGTGTGTAATAGCCCATGGACCTAGCGCCTAGAGTACCTAAATTTTTTTCTCAAAAAACTTTATGAGGATCTCCATAATTAGTTAGGGAACCTTCACTTATACTCACACCATTTTTTAACGCCCATTTCCGCATTTACAAGCTCTTTTTTAAGAATCGCCCAAATTCCCCAAATTTTCGTGTGTATTAGCCCATGGATCTGGAGCCCGGAGCACCCAAAAAATTTTTTTACAAAAAACTTTATGATGACCTCCTTAATAAGTTGGGAACCCTCACGTATACTCACACTATATTTTTAATGCCCAATTCCGCATGTACAAGCCCTTTTTTTAAGAATTGCCCAACTTTACTGATTTTTCGTGTGTAATAGCCCATGGATCTGGCGCCCAGAGCACCACCCAAAATATTTTTCTCAAAAAACTTTATGAGGACCTCCGTAATGAGTTGGGTAACATTCACATATACTCGCATCATTTTTTTTAACACCCATTTCCGCATTTACAATCCTTTTTTTTAAAATCGCCTGAATTCCCCGATTTTCATGTGTATTAGTCCATGAATCTGGAGCCTGGTCCACCTTAAAAAAAATTCTCAAAAAACTATTTGAGGACCCCCGTAATGAGATGGAGAACCTTCACGTATACTCACACCATTTTATAACGCTCATTTTCGCATTTACAAGCTCTTTTTTAAGAATAACCCAAATTTCTTGATTTTTCCTTTGTATTAGCCCATGGATCTGGCACCGGAGCACCCAATTTTTTTTTCTCAAAAAACTATATGAGGACCTCCATAATGAGTTGGGGAACCTTCACGTATACTCACACCATTTTTAAAGCCCATTTCCGCATTTACAAGCCATTTTTTAAGAATCGCCCCAATTTCTCAATTTTTCATGTGTATTAGCCCATGGATCTGGTGCTTAGAGCACCAAAAAAAATTTCTCAAAAATCTTTATGAGGACCTCCATAATGAGCTAGGAAACCTTCACATATACTCACACCAATTTTTTAACGCACATTTCCGCATTTACAAGCCTTTTTTTAAGAATCGCCTAAATTTCCTAATTTTTCGTGTGTATTAGCCCATAGATTTAACGCCCGAAGCACCTAAAAAAGATTTCTCAAAAAGCTTTATGAGGACTTTCGTAATGAGTTGGGGAACCATCACGTATACTCATACCATTTTTAACGTCCATTTTCGCATTTACAAGCCCTTTTTTAAGAATCTCCAAAATTCCTCGATTTTTTGTGTGTATTAGTCCATTGACCTAACGCCCGGATCACCTAAAAAATTCTCAAAAAACTTTATAAGGACCTCCGTAATCAGTTGGGGAACCTTCACATATACTCACACCATTTATTTAACACCCATTTCCGCATTTACAAGCCTTTTTTTAATAATTGCCCAAATTCCCTGATTTTCGTGTGTATTAGCCCATGGATCTGACGCTTGGAGCACTAAAAAAAAATTCTCAAAAAACTTTACGAGGACCTCCGTAATGAGTTGGGAAACCTTCACGTATACTCACACCATTTTTTTAACGCTCATTTCATCCTTTACAAGCCTTTTTTAATAATCGTCCAAATTTCTCAATTTTTCGTGTGTATTAGCCCATGAATTTGGTGCCTAAAACACCCAAAAGTTTTTTCTCAAAAAACTTTATGAGGACCTCCGTAATGAGTTGGAGAACCTTCACGTATACTCTCACCATTTTTAACGCCCATTTTCGCATTTACAAGCCCTTTTTTAAAAATTGCCCAAATTCCTTGATTTTTTATGTGTATTAGCAAATGGATTTAGCGCCCGGAGCACCCAAAAAAAATTTCTCAAAAGAATTTATGAGGACCTCCGTAATGAGTCTTAACATATACTCACACCATTTTTTAACGTCCATTTCAACATTTACAATCCTTTTTTTAAAAAAAATCGTCCAAATTCCCTGATTTCCCTGTGTATCTGGCGCCCAAAGCACCCAAAATTTTCTTTCTTAAAAAACTTTATGAGGACCTCTGTAATGTGTTGGGGAATCTTCACGTATACTTACACTATTTTTTAACGCCCATTTCCACATTTACAATCCCTTTTTGAAGAATCGCCCAAATTCCCAGATTTTTCGTGTGTATTTAGCCCATGGATCTGGCCCCTGGAGCACTCAAATTTTTTTTTTCTCAAAAATCTTTATGAGGACCTCCGTAATGAGTTCAGGAACCTTCACGTATATTTACACCATTTTTAACGCCCATTTCCGCATTTACAAGCTTTTTTTAAGAATTGCTCAAATTCTCCAATTTTTCGTGTGTATTAGCCCATGGATCTAGCGCCCTAATACATGCATTAGCATGGTTAAAGACCCAATTACCCGTCAAAAGCATTTTTACATCTTTTCCACCATAATTGTGGAAGATATTTTTGTAAATAAATATTTTTATACAATGCATACTATTTTTAGTGTCTGTTTGGCATTGTTGTTGGGAGGCCAAAAGTGCTTCTTCTTTTTAGATTTTTTTTTTTTTTTGAAAAATCAAGTGTTTGGCAAACCCTCAAAACTGCTTTTAAATAGAAGCAAAAGCAGTTCTTATATTGTTGGGAAGAAGCTTAAAAATTCTGCTTCTTAAAAAAGCAGAAGCAAAAACAAATTTTTATTTTTTTTGAAGACTAAAATATCCATTACATATTTACATATTTACCAATATATCTCTTATTAATTAATTAAAATATTTCATCAGTTTTGTTAAGTTTCGTTCAAAACATTTATTTTTTATTTTTATATGATAAACTTTTTATTTTATTTATGTTCATATTTTATATAGAGAAAAGACATAAAGACCCCATTAAAGTTGTCCCGTATTTGCATAAAGACACCTTAACTTTCAAAGTGTCCTATCACCCCACAGAACTATTTAATATCTTTGTAAATGGGCCATTTTGACCCATTTCCTCGTTTGGGTTGTTACCACGCACATGAGGCGTGTCATGCAGCGTTTTCACTGCCATGGACCAGTTTAAAAGTGTCACGTGTCATTTTCTTTCTTTATTATTAATTATTTAATCACTTTATATCATCTTCCCCAAATTTAAACCCAAAATAGCCATTGATAGCCCTAATTTTTCGATTTCATGATTTTTTCCATAGCCCTACAGTAGCAATTACTCAAAAACACAACGAAAAACTATAAAATCCTAACAATGGCAACTATAGTAGGTCGATTTCAACACTTTTACACTATAATAATCCCTAAAATCATAATAATCGAAAAAAAAGAAGATCTTTATCATATGATCTACCCTAACCTATTAAACCTTCAATTCTTTGTCCCTCCAAAAATCTTCACTAAGACACATCAACAACGAAATTATCAACACCAACACGGCTAGAAAACTTTTCTATTTCTTCAGATTTTATGGAAAGTTGAGAAATAAGAAAAGAAAAGGAGAAGACGACTTTTCTTCAAAGAATAGGGTTGGGTCGGGTCGGATTGAATTCTATCACAGGGAGTGAGCAACACGCGCCACTACATAGACGAGGGAATGGGTCAAAATGGCCCATTTACAACGATATTAAATAGTTTTGTGGGGTGATAGGACACTTGAAAAGTTAAGGTGTCTTTATGCAAATACAGGACAACTTTGATTGTGTCTTTATGTCTTTACTCTTTTATATATTATTTTATAAATTCGACACTCAGGTTCATCTTGTTACAAGTACTATGGCTATACATAATTTCATACGACGACATTCTACCACTCATAAAGACTTCAACTATTTGTCAAATGAAGACATTATTACAAAAATCGAAGAAGAAGATGTGGAGCCTTCAGAGATACCTTCAGAAATACAAGACAGATCGTCTATTACTATGAAAATATTGCGTGATAAAATTAGGGATGATCGTCTACTACTAGGAGGATAATTTAAACCAAATTAACATGTCTATATATCTATTCTAAAACGTTATAGGTAATTATGGTAAGGTCGAAAGAGAGGAAAGCAAATATTGGAGGCGCATGCGCAAAAATATATGAAGTTGAGTTTCATGTAAGAGGAAACAAAAGGGAAAAGGTAATGTCTCCATAAACTGAAAAAGCAATATTAATGGGTTAGATTCTATGCCTATATTATTATTATACTATATAGTATTATATTAGTTGTGTGACTCTTATATGGGGAAAAAAAAGAAAAGAGGTGACGGTGCACCATACTATATAAACTTAACTAGCTAGCTGCTAAAAACCAACAACCACCCCACAATACTCTGCTCCGCGCTTTTTCTTTTTTTCCTGCCCACTTCTCACTTCTCTGATTCTCCCCCTTTTTGCTTTTCATTTGTAATAGTGGCCACATTTCGTAGCTGGTTAGAATTATGTATATATTAGATATATATTAATTGTGTTATATTTTATTCTATATAAAATAATACATAGTCTTTTTTCATATATAACGTATATATGTATTAGTTATGCGAATTTCTAAATTGTCAATTAGATATCATATTGATTTTATACATGAATAACTTATTTTCTATTTACCTACCAAATGTTATATAAGTTATATAAAAAATAATACATTAAATGTTATTCAGCTACCTAATGACTTCTTAGGGGTGTGTTTAACACGGAGTTAACATTTTTTTTATTTTTATGTATGGTTGATTACAATTATGGAAAACTACAGAAAGTAGGGAAAACTAGTTATATAAGTGACATTTTATTATTTTCAATTTTTCAACAAGCCTTGATCCAGTGGTGGTGACAACATAGTGGCATCATATTTGTATGAATCGAATACTTTCAACGTTAAACATAAATTTATATTTAAAATGCAATATAAATAATATATATGAATTCATAACTTCAGAAATACAACAAATTCAATGGTAAAAACCTTATGAATTAAACTAGTGAAACTTAAATCCTGGATATACACCTAATCCCACAACAACCCCTTAAACTTCCACCTCCACCTTCATCATCAGCACACTCCTGCCCCTAATCTCCATAATGTTTTCCTAGATAGCTTTTTATATAAATGCTTTTGATAGAATATTCTACTTAATTGCCAATAAACACCAAAAAATAAATTATTTTCTAAAAATGTATTTATTAGAAAAAACATTTTTCTTTATACAAAACAGTCCGTTAGTATTTCTCCCGGTCTCATTTTATATGTTAATATTTAACTCAATCTGAAGTTTAAAAAAAATATAATTTATAGTCTTACAAATAATAAATGTTTTTATAATTATAATAAAATTATACTACTTTATTGAATAAATATATGGTATAACTTATGAAAAATATCATACAAATTGAGACGAATAAAGTAATATTTTATTGCATAAAGAAAAGATAGAACTATTTTAGAAAGTAAAGTGGCCTTGCCTCCCTATGTTTTTTTGTACTTCCCTTTTAAGCTACACCTTTTAACTATATCAAAATAGGGAATGTATTAATTCAGCTTTCTGGCTACTTTAGTATTATACTGCTATATTGGTAGTAAAAAATCAAATCAGACCCATTCTTGTAACAGTGCAAGGTTGTTTTTTGCACCTTACTCCTCCCATTTACTTTTTGAAACACTTGAAAAGTTCCCTGGGAGTGGAAAGGATTAGATTCCTTTTAAGCGGCTCCTTATTTGATCAGGAACAAGTTATTTTAAAATAATTTATTTCAGAATTTAGTCTATCCTTAATTTTGAATAAAATAATATTTCTATCATAAAATAACTATTTTGTGGAAAAGTTATATATATTTTATGATTTTATCTCAACCAAACATAAAATAAATTTAATTATTCGATCTAAAATTAATTATCCCTTATTCCTTTGATAAGGAGCCCTAAAGGACTAAGGTCTATACTTAATAGCGAACTTGCAAAAAATATAAATATGTTTATCATAAAAAAATTTGTCTTTCTTAAATTTTATTTCACTTTATAATTGTTATTTTATATTTGAATAAGTAGGAGTTATGTCTTGGTCTGAGCGAAATAACATTTCTCTGCTCATGGTCCATGAAGTTGCGAAAAATTCAACAACCAATAAAAGTAGTAGTGGAGTGGTGAGTATTTTTTTATTCTTAATCAGAGGTTTCTGGTTCAAGTCTCTTTGAGTACGAAGTCGCTATTTTTAGAGAACACTTTACCTCTCAATGTGGGACTTTCCGGCGCGAATTTGAATATAGTTGGACTCTAATATAAATACCGAACATCAGGTAAGAAATTTAAAAAAAATACGATGTAACTAACTATCTCAAAAATAGATAGAAAGATAGAAATTTATTGAACAAATGTACCTCTTTTGACATATTTCTTTTATTGTTTGGTTTATCATTTTTCAAGATTTGCTATTTTGTCTTCCGCTTGACCAAATTATTTTGATCCTAACAAATTACTTTTTCGTATATGTCATCCATTGATGAGAAGTGGAAAAAAATAAATGAAATAAAAATGACATATCCTTCTCTTGTTTGAAATAATTTTTTCTTCTCCATATTATTATATCAATAGGAAAAATCAAACTTCCCACCTTAGAAATTAGAATGACGGCAATGATGTTTACTCTTTTGTCAACAAAATGATTATTATTCATTCAATAAATAGGACGCTATTTTTAAATAATATACTAGAATATAATAGTATCAATTTGGTATTGAACGTAAAGTCTAATTAAATTAAGAGGAACTTTTGCAAATAGACATTATAATAAATTTAATTATATTTCATAGCTATAGTTTACATATTTACGAGTTATAATTATAATTTAAGCTGTCTTGTTTATATAATTCATAGAATCGTATAATTCTCGTGTTTATATACGTATGTTATAGTATGCAAAATGTGAAATAGTCAAACTGATCAGTAGATAGTACTATACCGCCAAGAAAAAGGAATTTGTTTGCTTGGTTGGAAAGTGTGGAAAAGAGAGAAGGCTGCCAGTGCACAAGCCAACCACAACCTTGGAATTCTCTTGAATTCTCTAAAAAACTTCTGTCGCTACATCCCTGCAGGGGCAGAGAACCCGTCGCTGTCTCGACTGTGCTACCTAAACTTTAAAAGAACAAAGCAGCATCGCTGTCTCGACTGTGCTACCTGAACTTTAAAAGAACAAAGCCAGCAGCAAAATGCAAATGAATATGTATTGTGTAAATATTTATATTATATATAGTGTTTAAGGGCGGTTCAATAAGTTTGGTGGTTTGAAATCAATTGTAATTGGAGATCTTATTTTTTCTGTTCAATATTTTTTAAAAGAAAAATTAGTAGGTACAAATTAGATTTCATCCTTCCTCAACAGAGATCTTGGGTTCAATGCTCAGAATAAAAATATCTTGCAAGGGAATGTTTTCCTCTTTATTTGTTTTTTTGCATTTATCAAAATCAAATTAATCGGAAAATTCAATACACTTATTAAACACCAAATAATATTTTGGGGGTTACAACACTCGCTTTAGCGGTTTGACCCTCTGGTCGGCCCTGTATATTACATGTACATAGCGTATAAAAAAAGTTCCCTTATTTTTAGATTTATATTAGTGCCTGTTTGTTTCAGTATCTTATTATCTTGTTGTTATTTCTATTTGTTGTTATCGTCTCTTTTTCACAGTTTACCCAGTTGAGTGTATTTCGAAAACAACCTCCCTATCTTCTCAAAAATAAGAATAAACTAATAGATGCTCTGAAACTATACATTTATGGAATCCTCTAATTTGCAATATTTTCATCTAATATTAACCACAAGAGACATTTCGTGCAAAAATGTACAACAAAGTATACTGAAGTTACTGGCCCAAGAAAATATAGTGACACTAGTAGCCCAAATAATGGTGAGGGCACTTCCTTTTTAGGTGTTTGCAACTTTCATATTTAGTATGGGCTTATTCTTCCATCTTAAGCAACAATATATGACCTATTATCACACGAGACCACATTATTGTCAAGTAGGTCATTCATGTCGTCTATTTTGGGTGCTGATTAATTTTGACAAAGTTTTAGAAATAGCAAACATAATAGACATAATAAGGTTCTATAGCTATAATTTTGATAATTGATTTCCGTAACTATAATTCCATTTGCTACGGAGGTTGCGGTTTGTATATTTCTATTTGTTTGTATATTTCGCTTGCGAATGTACAAATAGGGTAATTGTATACAAATTCTGTAATTATACATTTAGAATTTTTCAGAACTCTGTTTGTATATTCGCTTGCCAATATACAAATAGGGTAATTTATTATGAATTTTTCCACATAAAAAAGATAATCTCTTAATGATATTAAAATTCTGTTCACGATCTTAGTAATTAAGACGACCAAATAAGTGATTAAATTTTAATGTAACAAATACACTTATTTGAATGCAAACGAATGAGACCTAAATGTCTCTTTCTCAAGTAGTGTGCAAAATCTTATTTAATAAAGATTATTGTATATATAGACTTTTGAGGTACTAATAAAGAAGAGTCTTAGAAGACCAAGACTTTGAGTGGGGCTTTGACATGTTATATATGTACGTACGTTGTGCAGCAGCACGGAAGGAACCACGAAGTTGCACAAAAATTGAACCTTTTTTTCCTATACATATTTATTAGTACTACTTATAACTGTGACATTGCCATTGGTACCACCACAAATCAAATCAAATCAATATGAAAATTTCTGAGAGCAAGAAAAGGAAAGAGTACCCAGAATTTGATGACGACGAAGAAGAGAAGATGGAAGAGTTCTATGAACTCATAAGAAGCTTCAAAGATCGTGCTTCTCAATTGGTAATTAATAGTAGTAGTACCAACGTGCCCAAAAATACTGAGACTACGCAACACGAATTAGTTGAAAAATTCGAGCTTAAGATGAAGAAAAAGAAGAAAAAGAGTGATGATAAGGGAACTAAGGAGGAGGATAAAAGTAGTAATCACAAGGATTTCTTCTTTACGAGTCCTTCTCAGGCATTTACGCGTTCTTCCTTGGGTGACACTACTAGAAATTCACCAAATTTAGACGGAATAAACCTTGATGTTAATGACATGAGTGGTTATAAGCTTCAAAGAGTCTCAGACGATAATCAAATTCATGATGATACTCAGTATTTAGACCTTGATCTTTCTCTTTAATTAGTTTCTACGTATAATTTATCGTTTCTATATTTCATATCACTGTATCATGTTGAATAGACGAATTCAAAATTTTAAGCTTTGTTATATGGTGCACGTGCCAGATTACCAGTGCCAACTATTTAATATCTTTGTGATAATTGGTTTGAGATTGAATTTTGTGAGTTGAAAACAATTGGTAAACTGGTTCATGTTGCCTTCAACATAAATCAGGCACTAGAACTGGCAGGGGCGGATCCAGTACAAATGCGATCGTTATTTTTAAAACGGAACATAAATTTATTGTTATGTGTCAAAATTGAATAAAATTTTAAGAAATAGTAGACATGAATCCATAACTGAAGAATCTTAAAGACTAAACCACAGTTGTTCAAAAATCAAAACTTCAAATTCTATATTTGTTTCTAAGAACGGGAACAATTGTTGCTCTCGAATATTGATCGAGCATAGTATTCCCTCCGTCCCATTTTATATGTCATCCCTTAAAATAAATAGCTGGACCACAATACTTGTCATTTTATAAAATTTATGCATAAATTACCATATCTTGCCTATTATACCCTTGATAGAATAGTTAATTAATCTTGTCATTTATTAATAAAGTTGACTTCAGAAAACATTAAATAAGGGTAGAAGGGTAAAATTACATCATTTCTTAATGCAAGTGCAAAATAAAAAGGTAACATATAAAATGGGACGGAGGAAGTATATATTAACGGCATTAATTGTGTTCGCAAATTCTGAAAATTGTTTAGTAGTGCCGTTTAATTTTGGATAAAGATGATTATGTCATATATAATATATTTGGGTTTGAGAAGCGGATGCAGAATTACTTGTACTTTCAATATGAAACATAAATTTATAAGTAAAATTCACTAAAACAAAATCAAATAATTGGTTGGAACTCGTAACTATAAAGATTAAATTCTGAATCTGTTTGGTTTACAAATGCATGTTATTATTCTTCCGAACATTGGGCCTTTTATGATTCGGGCTTTTACTCTTTTTTCTCCCTCTATACGGCCCAATATGGACAAGGACAATAACTTCTTAAATCTTCATTTTTTCTTTTTCTTTCTGATTTATTTCTTAAATTGATAATTGTTGGTCAAAGTTTCATGTAATTCGACTCGTAGAATTATTTCTATTCAAACATTTTAGAAATTTGGGGTAGGAGAAAGAGAAATAAAAGAGGGGATTACAAGGTCAAAAATCAGACTCATCAATCATCATCTACGAGGTGAAAGTTCAAATAATCAACCAATTTACCTACTTAAATTCGTCAAACCTTTGTAATTAATTTAAATTTTATCTTTAAATAATAAGGAAAGACAGATAGTTGAAGCTAAACATCATTTAAAATTCAGCCATATAATTTTAGCGGATTAAATTAAGTGGGATTAATCAATAAAATAATTAAAATGAATATTTTTTATTTTTAAAAAATATTTAATTTTAATTAAAGACTTATTAAAATTAGTTAGATGACTTTTTAGTTGAAATATCAATAGTTAAATGTCTTTTGAGTTATAAATCTTGATTATTAACACCTTGTTTGGATGGTTGTTACATGTTGTATTATATTGTTTTGTTAGCTTAAATACAATATTTACGTTGATTGTTACATAAAGTATATTGTATCGTATCGTTTAAATTCATCGTTAGGTAACAACGAAAAGACCATTTCATGTAACAACCGAATTGATGTGATCACGTCATTACCTTAATATTTTCTTCTCATTTTGTCTTTATTTATTATTTAATAATTATATTTCATCTTTTATTCTTTTCTTTTTTCTTTTTTTCACTCGGTGTCAGGTATCCACATTGTAGCCCGACTACATTCATATTCGCGCCAAAAAGTCCACATTGGGGGGGGGGGGGGTGTAAAACGCTCCCTAATAAAGGAGTATTTTTAAGATTGACAATAATTTAAGAATAAAATTAATAATTTGCGCCAAATAAAACTCTGTTTTGGGGTGTCTGGTTCAAGAACTTAAACTCATTTTTAAGCTGCTATAACAATAAATTAACTATTTAACTTTTGGGCAATTTCTTCAGGAGTACTCAAGAGCTAATTATTATTCAAAGAAACATCATGATTCTTACAATGTGGTTCAAAACAAGTCAATGTTGAAACTAAGGTGCGTCACAAATCAAACACACAAAAATATATACTAAAAAGAAGTAGCTAGAAGAAAGATAAGATGCATTGGAGGGGTAATATATTGTTGAAATGACAGGTTCCCTATTTGTGAATTTTCACGCCTCATACTCATCATCGTCATCACTACAAAATAGAGTCCAAAATATATCACTAGGAATTAGCTAGAGAAGCTATTTATTGTTTTTACAATCCTTATATAATCTTAATTTCCATTCGTTTTAAAATTTATTTTGGAGCGTCGGATACCTCTAACTAGAGCCGTCCAATAAACTTCAAACAAAAGGAGATTCGGGTATCAGAGTTGAGCGGACAGGCGACGGTCAAAATGGGCTTAGCTCATGAGGCCAGCCCAACCCAACCCGTTATTGGGATAGGATTGGACTAGGATTTTTCAAACTCATTTAAAACTATAGCTTATAAGTCCGATCCATATAAGCCTTTGGCCTTTGATGATTGATCGGGGCCGGGGTCGGCCCATGGGCCAGAACTATTTATTTAAGGGTACAACAATCTCACTAGTATATAAGCTAATTATTTAAATGCACGCTATGTTGTAATATTACGAATTTTACCAAATTTTGGTACGTCCAGATATATGTATCTTGGGATACATACACTCAAAATTAGGTTAATTGGTTCTAGATACACTCTATCCAAGTGGATTCACATGTATCTAGGATACATAGAAAAATTCCGCGCCCTCGGCTCCCTCCCATCTAGCTCGTCACTGTCTTATCTCGCTCGCGTATTTGGGATACATCACACCAGATACATGTATATCTCGTGTATCTAATATCCTACATACATGCTAATCACACTAGATTTTTTGCTAGTGTCATTGAAACAACACCATTGTTTGTCATATTTGATTTGAAAATCTTCTCATTTCTTGATGTTATAAAATTTTAAGTTTGAAGAGAAAAAAAAAAGAAAAAAAAAAAGAGGTTAGCCCACCTCAGCCCTCGGCCCTTCTAGGGTTGGGTTGAGTTGAGCATTTTCAGGCCCTTCCAAATGAAGGGTCAGTCAGTCCTAACACATCAAATTCCTTTGCTCGCGAGGCTTAGACCTGGTAGGGCTGGACCGGCCTTTTTTGACAACTCTACCTCTAACTATACCTCATCCAAGTCCTCCCAAAAATGCTTCTCAACTTCCTCATCCAAGTCCGCTTATGGTGTGTAAGCACTAATATTGTTCAAGATAAATCTTCCAATAACTAGCTTAATCTCCATCATCCAGGTTACGATATATTTAATTTAATTTAATTTAATTTTCTTGAATATACTCCGACTACAGTTGCATGCAAATACTACTAGCTAGGATCAATTATTATTAGTAGAGTAGACAGTAGTGCTTGAATGCTTTCATAAATTAATCAATGAGTGTCATTACCATGTATAGTAGATTTTGTAGTGGAGAAGTAGCTAGGTAGGGGCCCAAAATCACGTAGTCAATATAGAGCTCATGGTTATGAATGACCATGAATACGTGAAATGAATTGTCACCTGATCACTCTCTCGGGCGGAGTCAGGTAACGTCAAGGGGTTCATCCGAACATTCTTTATCAGAAGAATTATACTATTTAGCCATGATTAAAATTAAATGTTATGTATATATATCAATTGTTGAATACTCTGCTGTTCTTTGTGAAAATTCTGACTCTGCTACTGTTCTTTTCTTTGGTGCTTTCAGATTAATGGTCTTTTTCAAATCTTCACTTTTCAACAATATTCCCTCAGATAGGCCAAAAACAGAAAACAAATTCTGAATTATTAAACCATGATCCTCAAAGTTTTCCCACTTATTTTAAAGTCAAATGCAAATAAAACCACAAACTTCCCCTTTGCTTGTCCCATATGCTTTCTAAGATTCAATTTGTCCTCTCCTTTTCTTCAAGAATTCATAATGACTACTTACCTCATTATATCACACCCTTAGCTTTATTTCCTTTTCTATATGCTTGTGCTATATTCAACTCACCCCTCTTATCACAAATTGAAATAGGGTCTTGGACACACCATGATGATCAATCTAGAAACAACCACTTTAACTACTCACACATTAATCCTATCCTATATTATTGACAATGTTTGTCATTAATTTCCACATGTTCAAATCAAGTTTCTAACCTCATTGATGATCAGGTGCTCTGACTTTCATGAGCAATGGCTGCTCATAATATGACCTTAAGAATGTATAATGTATTAGAAGTGTGTCAACTACCTCAAAAAATTCTCCTTTTACACCAATTAATATGGATGTAGGTGTAGTTAGATTGATATGACATGAGGTTAAATGAAGAAATGTGGAGTTATATAGTAAACTTAACTTGTTTAGGATTGACATGTGGTTGTTATCGTAATTTGAATTTAGATTTAGATTTAGTTGAGTGATATGTTACAACGACAACAACATATCCAAAATGATTCCACATGGTGGATTTTAGGGAGGGTGGGGTGTATGCAGACTTACCCTTATCTTGTGTGAGGTAGAAATGTTGTTTTTGATAGACCATTGACTCAAGAAAAGTATTTTCAAAAAATAAAAACATAAGGTTTACCCAAGTAAAAAAAAAAGTAGTTATACAATTTGAAGAAAAGTTAGTAATATAATATTCTCTCCATCTCAAAAATAAGTATTGCTATATCAAAATAAATTTATCCCAAAATAAGTATCGCTTTAGAAATCTAAGATGAAAATTGTATGTGGTTATTTCCAACTATACACTTATAGTAAAGAGCTACTTCTTAATAGTGCTCAACTTGCAAGAAACATTTAATAAATTGAGGTAACTTGGTAAACTATACCTTACATTTATTATTTTTCTTAATATGAGTAAAATAAGCTAAAGCAACACTTATGTCGAATGGAGTAATATAATAATAATGCTATTGATAAGTAGAAATGGGACTAGACAAGGTGCTCTAACATAGAACTATGCTCTACTACCTGAAGGAAAGAGAAAATCATCCGACCACTTACCAATCATTTACCCTAATCCTCGGCCTTCATATTCTCCTATCTAAAGTCATGTCCCCGGTGATCAGTTGAATATGGGTCATGTCATGTTTAATCGTCTCACCCGAAATCTTCCTTGATCTACCTATACTTCTCCTTAAACCTATCACTGCCAACCTCTAGCACCTCCTCACTAAGACATTTGTGCTCCTCCTTTTTTACATGCTCGAACCATTTTGACCTTGATTTCCGTATCTTGTCCACCTTTGAGACCATTCCACCTTACCTCGTATATCATCAATTATAATTAATTTTATCTCTCCTAATATGCCAACACATCTATCTAGCATCCTCATCTTCGCTACACTTATCTTTTGAACATGTAAGTTCTTGACTGGCAAATACTCTGCCCCAACAAAATAGTTGGTATAACAACAACTCTATTAAACTTATCTTTAAGTCTTGGTGAAACCTTCTTATCACGTGTACATCGGATGTGAGCCTCCATTTTACCCATCCCACTCCACTACGTATTACGATCAATGTGTGATATCCTCGTCGATCTCTCCATTTTCTTGTATTATTGACCTAAGATACTTGAAACTTTCTCTCGTGGGGATGACCGGTGTATCAATCATCACTTTCACATCCACCTCATGTGATGCATTACTAAACTTGCACTCTATGTACTAAGTCTTAATTCTGCTCAACCTAAAACCTTTAGGCTCCAGGTTCTGTCTCTAAGCATTCAGTTTATCATTACCTTCACCGCGCATCTTTTCAATCAATACTATATCATCTGCAAAGTTGATTGATATGTTATGTGCAAAGATTAACTCTAAATGATAGAGCTTGTTGTTATTCTTACACCAGTTCTTACCATAAAGGATGTAGCGTTGTCTTTTCGTCAAGATGAGTTCTCCACTTTCAGGTCAGAGATTAAGATGAGTTAAAAGAGACTTGTGCAATGTTGTACAAGAAAATTTGGATAAATACATTTCAGCTGCTATTATTAATCATATCTCTGCAGTACAAGAAAATATGAACAAAATACTTATCAACTATTATAACTATAACACATCAATACACGGCTAATGTTACAAATACATTCCCAATTAATGCAGTAAAAAGGAGATAATCAAATGAAAATACAAAACTTAAGGCATATTAAACTAGCTTAGTCTTAAGATGTTAATCGTCTCTTAGTCATTAGGAGTTGATGTCCGAGGACTCGTGCCCAAATTGGATGGCTTTGGTTCTCCAGTCCTTGGACTGAACGTCCCCCTTCCGCCAGAAAGGGGACTTTGTTGGCCTCTCAGTTTCTTAATCTGTGGACTATATGCTTTTTCTGATATGCGCGGGCTCTGAAGGAGCTTGGTATCTCTTATTGGAGTTGCTGTTGAACTTGTGATCTTAGGACT
>JAJOOR010008186.1:0-45031 GCA_036250505.1 Solanum acaule | reverse complement strand
CCCCCCCCCCCCCCCCCCCCCCCCCCCCCCCCCCCCCCCCCCCCCCAATTTGTGTAACAAATTTTGAAAGTTATGAACGTAATTAGTAAGCAAGATTTAAACTGTTGTTGTTATCAAATTGAGAAAGAAACTAGGGAGTATGTGTTCCCTCTCCGTAATCCTAGTAATAGCAATCCCTTCCTAGTGTATTACATGCAAAGCGATAAGTTATGTATCTGTAAATCGTTGGTCCGGCTTCTAGAGAATTTCACTCCGCACCTTGGTCCGACTACGTGTGTATAATGTACTAACCCTTACCATTACCTCATATTAGACGTCACATCGATGTATGGCTTAGTTTTCACCCTCGCACCAATCGACATTAATTCTATTAGATAGTATCACACTAAATCGATGTTGATAATTCTTTTCTTATTAACTACCTCCTTGGTCCGGCAAGTAGCAATAAGGCGAGTTCTAACGCATGCACTCGCTAAAAAGACTTCTAAACGAAAGAATTATCAATGCATGCAACAATACTATTCAAGAATTGCTTAGTTACTATTCATACTTTGTTAATCGCTCATGGTTCCACAACCCTAGTTGTGGATTTAGTTACCTATATTAGCAAGAACACGATTCATAGTTTTAGAAGAAGAAATCATGAACTTACGTAAGAAGAATAATAAACCCAGACTTCAACTTGAATTTCAACACCAAAATCTTCAAAACGAACTTAGGAAATGAAGAATTGCTAAAATTGCAAGTTAATCTCCCAAGTCAAGAACTAGAATAAAAGTAATAAAGTCTAACCCCAAAAATGAGGTTTACATACCCTATTTATAGGAAAACAAGTCCTAACTAAAGAGGAAACGAAATAAGGAAATAAAATTTATAGGACGCATCTTCAATCTATGACATTGACCTACGGTCCGTAAGTCTATCTACGGTTTGTAGGTCCCTTCCGTGGCTCAGGACTTGGGTAATTTTTCAATCTTCAAAATCTTCCAAACTTGTGTCACATTCGACGGTTCAACAGTACGGACCGTAAGTCATTCCACTGTTCGTAACTCCTCTCCGTAACTCCATACTTAGACTTTTCAACATCAGGAGTTGGAACCAAATTTCTGTCACATTTTACGGAGCAACAGTATGGTCCGTAAGTTGCAACCGTAGTTCCACACTTCGTCGAGAATTCCCTGATCTTTAGCCATGCCTTGCCTGCCCATCGATGTCTATCATCTACGGAGCATAATTGGACCTACAGTCCATAGGTTGCCTCCGTAAATGCCCTTTTTTGCATGTGTTTCAGCTGTGTCTTCAAATCTCCGCGTCTGAACTTATTTCCTGAAAACATGAGTAAAACACATAAGAACTAATACAAAATGGCCCTAGACCCACACAACTCTCAAGTGAAATGTATTAACAATACCGTAAACTCACAGTATATCAACACCCTCAACATAAAATCGTTGTTTGTCCTCAAGCGATGCACTAAGACTGCACACGACACTTGTATAGAAGCAAGCAATTTAAGCACAAGCAATCACATGACTCTCTGTCCCGACTCTCTTTTTGGGTGCAAATGTTTTCTCTCAAACGCCACAAGCTAACTTGTGTGGATCAAAACATGACAAAGATCGTCCAACCAACACACCAACATACATTGATTTACGATCACCAAGGTACCAATTTTCCGACAATGTAACTAGTGCCCTTACTTCAAACAAAATCCTTTTTCACACAATGAATATGATTTTGAGTACAAGGATTCAATCAACACTAACGCTCAGAAGTAACTTCAAGTACAGTTGGTGCTTAAACCATAGGCTTGCCCTTATTTTCACTGCTTAGACTCTCCAAACTAGGTTCTAGGATCACTATAGGACTTCCTTGGTTTGTAACGTAGGCTCAGGGTTAGGTGCAGTACTTTTGGGTACTTTTAGTGACTTTCTACCCTCCTTAACATTAAATTAGGCTTTCTACCTCTTTCTTGCCCTACTCTTGACATCCTACCGTTTTTCCTTCTTTCCCTTGATTCTCTTCAACCATGGATGTGACTTTAGACTTTGTAGGTCTTTATATTTTCACTTTCATCTTTTTCTTGCGTTTTATTCTTTTCTTTAGCTTTCAATAGGTCACCTCCTTTCCTCTCTTTATTTTTATATTATTTTTTTTCAACATCAAACTCTTTTCATACCCCTTTTTCTTTCGATTTCCTCTTTCATAGCCACCCTCAACTTATGGATTTTCCATTGGTTGAGGTCCACAATACCCGATGTCAGGTCAGGGCCAAGATTGAGGTTACTTTTTTTACATTAGCCACCCTCAACTTAGGCTTTTGGCCTAAGTCGAGGTGCACATGTCCAAGGAGGGACTGGGGCCAACTTGTATATGGGAAGGTGAGTTAAGGGTTTAGAAAGAAATGGTCTAATTTAGGCTCAAAGCATTTGGATCAAAGGGAGCATTTATTTCATTTGGTTGGATTCTTCTTTTAGGCAATTTATGGACTTATTAGAACAAGGGCCTATGATCACTTCCTAGCTGCTAGAATAGATTGTCTTAGCAGGACTAATCGGGCAAGTTCTAGATTGGCACAAAAACTGTCTGAACAATCAACTATTCTCACACACTCTTGGCACATAATTTCATTATCAGATTATTAGATTACCAGTTCAAGTTTTAGCTTAAGTCATGTCATCAAGTTGGTTCCTTACCATGTCATACTCAGAGCCAACACATTCAACTAATTCTAGTCTATAGATTATAGCACAATTTACAAAATTTGGACGGGTATCATTTTTTTAATCAACATTTGCCATCATGCTTCATTCTTTCTCATGCTTCTACACATACAATCCTAACACATGCCGGTTCAACAAAAATTAAGCAGTCTCTTGGGGAAAAAGAACATAGGCAAGAAAACACCAAGAGAGGATTTATGAGTTGGGTTACTCAGACTTCACCCTATCACTCAATCCATTTACCCCACCCCTAAAAAAAATAGATATGATTGTCCCCAATGCATACAAAAAAATAGTAAAAGATAATGGATTGGGTGAAGCAAACTTGTGGCGCATAGCGTCGAAGACTCATCAACAAGCGGGTGGGTCCGGTTTCCCGGATCCCGCTGGATAATACTTGGGTCACCTTCAGTAGTGCCTACATCATCCATCATAGCACCCTCAGTAGTGCTCTCGGTTACTCTAACCGCACCATCAATAGTGCTCACATCATCCCTCACAACAGGCGGGACCTCTACAACCGGGGCAGAACTCGATGCCCCCACAACACTCTCACGCACCCTTTGCTGGAGCAACTCTTCATCTAAAATCGAAGTCTTCTTAGCCTCCTTCTCTTGCCTACGCTGTCTCTTTTGGGCATTTTCCTCCTCAGTGCGGCTAGAATGGTGCCCCTTACCTTTGGTACGTGTAGGCTCGGGCTCCTCCTCGGCGGTCCCACTAAATAAAGCATCTAGCACCGTATCATCAGTCAACGTAGTAGGTGCTGCATGTGGCTCAAATACAACAATGGCAATAATGGCATCGACATCAGCCCGTAGACTGTCTAACTTTGCTCAGAAAAAGCACATATCAATAGTAGGAGCTGGCCTCTCTAGAACTCGCAGCTCGAAGACATCGAGCTGCTTATGAACTGCTTGGACCTTTTGGTCCATTTTTGCCTCCATCCTCTTTTCTACTCTCTCTTCGAACTCAGCAATCAACTTCCGCATCCAGGGCTTAATATGGTGCAGCAAAGTGGCCATTTGGCCCTCTAATTTCTGGACTCGGGCTAGTGGTATAACAGTGGCTCCAAAAAGTGGAGTGGCTCTGGATGAGGTCGAGGACTGGCTAGTGACCTATAAGGAGGAAGCCAGTGCATCATCTGGAGGTGCAGTCCCATCCCCTTGCACCTGCTCCACTGCATCTACCAAATCATTGCCCAACAGCACATCGACTCGAGGCCCTCTGCGCGGAGCTGCCATATTGGCCTTATCCTGGATTAACCCGATGTCCACTGTCCCTGTTGCATGGACCAATTTGTCACAATGCCAAATCGTCACTCCAACGTCCCTACATAGATGAAAGATCATACACGAAAATGGGTAAGTACTAGAGGTCTTAAAGGCCTTCTCATGTATCTCCGCCAGCAGCATGCAGGCGAAATCAATTTCAATCCCTACAACCAATGTAACAACCATGATTTCTTTAGCCTATGTAACTAGGTTGTCTGTCTGTGTCGATGATATTATGTTTCGTACCAAGAGACAAAAGAACTTGGCCACCAAAGTTAGGGTGACCTTCCGAATACCTAACCGGGGTGAAGCAACCCATTTCGCTCACTCCCCGTCCAGGGCCATGTGCCTAGCAAGCCACAATAGGAAAGCCTCCCTCTAATCCGTATTACGAGTGATGGCTCCAGTCTGCACGAAATCCCACCTATAATCAAAGTCCGTCATGTGGGGTGTCCAAGCTCTCCCAATGCTAGGGTCGTATAAGAACATGTTGATTGTGGAGCGAGAGATCTGCACCCGAATACCTTGGACCATAGTAGAGGTGAGAGGGTCCTGGGATGTGGGCTTGGACCTCTTATTGATAGAGCCTCGGAGGGTGGCAGCATATGAGGCATATAACTCCCACACAATCTCCTCGCTGTAAGTCCCAGGGTCTCGAGCCATCCACTCACATTTGTGCCGTTGAAATTATCGATGGATCTCTGGCATAGTGTGTAGACTCCCGGTGAGAACTCTGCGCTCCTCAGTGATAAGTCGGGCCATCCTCCCTTTTTCATTGAGCATCTTGGCATCCCGATAGATCTGCCACTGCCCCTGAACACACCACCTGTTTGGTTCCTCTTCCACTGGGTCAAGATCATTGTTTTGTGGGATTGGGACAGTCCCTGAGCTAGTGGCCTCATCAGACGAGGTAGCCCCACATGTTCACTGGATTCGGTGGTGGAGCCAAAAGCAGACCCGATAGCAGAGTTGGACTCAGAACCGGACTCAGACCTCATCGGTGACCTAATCATTGTGTCCTCCTCATCAAACTAGGAGGTAGTGACTACGTCGGGAATCACCTTCTTGGACTGGTTTTGAGTAGTTCGGGGAGCTGTGGGTGAATAATCGGGATCCTACTCCCTATCGGTGTCGTCATTGATTAGCCGAAAGGTCGACGCCGTGGATTTATATCGTCCCTTGGTGGCTATAACCTTCTTCTTAACCATGGTACCTGTTGAGGGAGAATTAGTGCTCAAACAAACTAAAGACACTCAAAAAGAAAATTAAAAAAAATTTGGAAATAAGAACGAACACAAAAAATAAAATATATTATACAATAGCTACAGTGATCACCTCTAGTGGGGACCTACGGTCCGTAGAAACCCCTCGTAGATCAGAGGTATCAAAAAGTTGATATCTGATGGAAACTACGGATGTGCAGAATGGTCAGTAAATTGAGATACGGATCGTAGTCCACCTCTGTAGTTTCACACTTGGTGAAATTTACCAAGTGCCTCCATCAACGGACTTGATCTACCGTCTGTAGCTTGACTTACGGTCCGTAGATGGGGTCCCATAGATGGGGTATGTGCCAAGTCTCAGATATGCCTCATTTGAAACCCATTTTGAAGCCAATTTCAATAATGTCCTAGTCTAATTATGCATTTCAACATTCAATCATGCTAGTTCATCATTCTAAGGGTTCCAATTACTCAATTTGATAATTATTTCATACAAGATTCGTAACCCTAAGTCAAAACTTACATATAGACTAACATTTAGATAAGTTTAACACATTATCAAGACAACACAATCATAATCTATCATCCCAAGGGTGTTAGTAGTTAAATTTTAGCATGCAATTACATACACTTAATTACCCAAGGTCAAGACCCAACTTTCTATATTTAATCTATGAACTGAAATTCAAAGTGAGGGGAAAGTTTGTTACCTTACAAGCAATGAGGAGTGGTGTGATTGTGTGATAACACTAAGCTTGCAATGCCCCAACTAACTGCCTAGTTGCACTGAGCCCGGACACTGAAATTTTGAAACCAAACAGGGATTTGGGAATATGGGGGATGATTTGAGAGATGGTTCGGGGTGATTAATAGGGAGAATAGGGAGTGATGTTAGGGTGAATTAGGAAATTTGGGAGTTGTAGGGACGGTTAGGGACTAATGGAGGGATTTGGAAATTTTGGGAAATGTTTTAAAAATTGGGGATTTTAAATGGGGAGTCCGGGTCGGGTCAGGCATCATTAGGGTTTTGGACCCACGAGACCCCGTCTACAGTCCGTAGATGGGGACCGTAGATCACCCTTACACTTGGAAAAATTTAGGGGCTTACCTGGGATCTACGGTTGACATTGACGGTACGTAGGTTAACTTACGGTCCGTAGACCTCTGCACCAGACCTATTTTGCAGATGTTGCTTCGTGTCCCTGCACATGCAGTAACCATTAGTCCATTATTTTTACCTTTTTTTGGACACTTTTTAGACACGGACCCTAAGCTATGTTTAGCCAAAGCTAAAACAAAATTAAAACAACTATCTAAATGAGTACAGAGAAGCAAGTAGACAAAAAACACTACTAAACGGAAAACAAAAACCTATTGTTAGCTAGATTTTACATATTGGGTTGCCTCCCAAGCAGCGCTTGATTTAACGTCGCGACACGACGCATGCCTCTTGATTACTCAGACTTCTTGAAGAACATAGGCTTCAACAACCTCTTGCACACTTTCCGCGTTTCCCAGATAGATCTTGATCCTTTGCCCGTTTACCATGAACCTTGTTCCTTCACTGTTCTCTAGCTCAACCTCTCCATGGGGAAGCACTTTTGTGAGCAAAAATGGCCCGGTCCATTTGGACTTGAGTTTGCCCGGAAACAAGCGCAACCTAGAGTTGAATATAAGCACAGGATCACCCACAACAAATTCTCGCTTTTCAATTCTTTGATCATGATACTTCTTCATCTTCTCTTTGTACAAGGCTGAACTTTCATAAGCTTTTAGGCGAAACTCATCAAGCATATTCAAGTCATTCATTCTTTGATTAGATGCGGCGCCCCAATCCAAATTTAGGTTTTTCATCGCCCACAAAGTCTTATGCTCTAGCTCTACCGGTAAATGGCAAGACTTCCCATATACAAGTTGGTAAGGAGACATACGTATAGGAGTCTTGTATGCAGTGCGGTAGGCCCATAGAGCATCATCAAACTTCCTTGACCAATCCGTTCTATTAGCATTCACAGTCTTCGCCAAAATCTGCTTGATCTCCCTGTTAGAAACTTTAACTTGCACACTAGTCTGCAGATGGTAAGGAGTGACTACATTATGGTGGACACCATATTTCTCAAGTAGCACCTTGAACAACTTATTACAAAAGTGGGAACCTCTATCACTAATAATCGTCCTCGGTGTACCAAATCTGGAGAAGATATTCTTTTTCAAGAATGCGGTGATACTTTTACCTTCATTGTTGGGGAGCGCAACTGCTTCCACCCACTTCAATACATAATCAACCGCAACAAGAATATACTTCATACCATGTGAACTCACAAATGGACCCACAAAATCAATGCCCCATACATCAAACAACTCAATCACCAATATTGGATTCATAGGAAGCGTCTGCCGCTTTGAAATTCCTCCTTCTTTTTGGCAACGGTCAGAAGACTTGGCAAAATCATGAGCATCTTGGTGGATGGTGGGCCAGTAGGACCCACACTTCAAAAATCTATGTGCAGTCCGAACACCACTATGATGCCCACCAACAGGCGATGAAGGACACGCCTCTAGTATACCCATCATATCTACCTCTGGCACACAGCGACGAATAATCCCATCGGCACAACTACGATACAGATAAGGCTCATCCCAAAAGAACTTCTTCACATCATACATAAACTTTTTCCTTTGGTGAAAGGACAAATCATGGGGCACTAAATCGCTTGCCAAATAATTAGCAAAGTCTGCGAACCAAGGAATCAGATCATGAGAAGCAGCCAATACCCGTTCATCTGGAAAAACATCATTAATTGCAGCCCTATCACCAAGCTGTAGCATAGCCTCTTCCTCCAATCTGGACAAGTGATCGGCAACTTGATTTTTGGTCCCCTTTCTATCTTTTACCACAAAATCAAACTCTTGCAGCAACAATACCCATCTAATCAACCTCGATATTGCATCCTTCTTCGCCATCAAATACCTAAGTGTAGAATGGTCAGTATGCACTATGACCTTAGTACCAAGCAGGTAAGATCAAAATTTTTCGAAGTGAAATCCACCGCAACAAACTCTTGTTCAGTTACCGTATAGTTCTTTTGGGCCACATTTAGAGCTTTGCTAGCATAGTAAATAGGATGGAGAATTTTCTCTCACCTCTGTCCCAATACCACACCAAGCGCCACTCCACTCGCATCACACATTACCTCAAACGGTTGTCCCCAATCCGATGAAATAATGATAGGTGTACTAACTAACTTCTCCTTCAACTCTCCAAATGCTCTTAGACAAGCATCATCAAAATAGAACTTACACTCCTTCTCGGGCAGTTTGCACAACAAATGTGCAATTTTGAGACATCTTTGATGAACCTTCTATAAAAGCCTGCATGCCCAAGAAAACTCCTAACACCTTTTACAGAGATAGGTAGAGGAAGTTTTTCTATTACCTCAACTTTCGCTTTATCTACCTCAATGCCCTTCTCAGAAATTCGATGACCTAGAACTATCCCTTCTTTCACCATAAAGTGGCACTTCTCCCAATTTAGCACCAGATTGCATTCTTCACACTATTTAAGCACCTCAGCCAAATGATTCAGACATCGATCAAAAGAGTCACCTACCACAGAGAAATCATTCATAAATACCTCAATAGTGTCCTCTACCATATCAGAGAATATCGACATCATATAACGCTGGAAGGTCGCTAGAGCATCGCACAACCCAAATGGCATCCATTTGAAGGCGAAAGTCCCATAAAGGCAAGTGAAGGTGGTCTTCTCTTGGTCCTCCGGAGCTATAGAAATTTGATTGTTGCCCGAATAACCATCAAGAAAACAATACCAACCCTTACCAACAAGTCTATCCAACATCTGATCCATGAATGACATAGGGAAATGGTCCTTTTCTGTCCAAGCATTTAGCTTCCGGTAGTCCATGCAGACTCTCCATCCAGTCACGGGACGCATCGGAACAAGCTCGTTTCTCTCATTAGGAACCACAGTAATCCCACCTTTCTTGGGCACACATTGAACATGGCACACCCAACTACTATCTGCAATGGGATAGATAACTCCAGCATCCAACCACTTGATGATCTCCTTTTTAACTACCTCTTGCATAGGCGGATTTAATCTTCTATGGTGCTCAATACTAGGTTTTTGATCCGGCATGAGTTTGATTTTATTAGAACAAATACCGGGAGGGATCCCAATAATGTCCGCAATAGTCCACCCAATAGCTCACTTAAATCTCTTTAACACAGAAACCAAACACTCTACTTGTCGCCCATTCAAATCTGCCGCAATAATTACCGGTAAAGTATCATCCTTTTCGAAGAATATGTACCTCAAATGTGATGGTAGAGCTTTAAGCTCCAATTTTGGCACCTCCTTAACAGATGGTCTTGCGGGTAGGGACTCATGATTTTTCATGTCTAAATCCAGCTTCTTTATTTCGAACGATATTTGCACCTATCAAGTGCAGCGACCAACTCATCATATTTTTCAATACCATCACTCTCAAAGTTCATCATAACCGCTACTAGTGGCTCAACACCTTATGTCTCCTTAACCTGCACCTCAGAAACACTCTCAACTCTATAGGTTATCACCGATACCGATTGGAGCTCACTACTTTGCTTCATAGACCTACAAATATTGAAAGTCGCCTCTTCATTGTTTAGTCTAAATTTCATCTGCCCCTTTTCCATATCAACCAAAGCGCTCCCCATAGCTAAAAATGGTCTCCCAAGAATGATAGGAACCTCAAAATCAGCCTCGCAGTCAAGAATCACAAAATCCACCGGAAAGATGAACGACTCCACTTTCACTAGTACATCATGGAGCACACCTATAGGCCTATTCACAGTTCTGTCGGCCATGAGCAAACACATCGCAGTCAGTTTTGGATATCCCAAACCTAACTTTTTGTAAATCGACAATGGCATCAGATTAATGCTAGCCCCAGATCACACAATGCCTTAGCAAAATGCAACAACCCGATGGTACATGGAATAGTAAAGGCACCAGGATCCTCCTTTTTTTGCACAAGTGACCTTGTAGCAATAACACTACAATGTTGCAATCTATCATCATCTTCGAAGCTCACTACCCTCTTCTTTGTCACCATGTCGTTTATAAATTTTGCATACCCAAGCATTTTCTCCAAAGCCTCTATCAACAAAACATTGATCGAAAGCTATTTCAACATGCTAATAAACCTGTGGTATTTTCCTTCTTCAGTCTTCTTCACTAACCTCTGTGGGAAAGGAGGTGGAGGTCTAGGAATAGGGACAACTTTCTGAGTCACCTCCACTTTTTTATCTGTCGTATTCTCGGACTCTTCACTTACCTCGACCACATCATCATCTTTACTATTCTCAATCTCCACCCCAGACGACATAGGTGGATCAATGGTCTGCTTACCTCCTCGAGTCGTGACTGCCATGCAATGTCCAACATTCTTTAGATTTTGGATAGTATTACTAGGAAGAGTGTTAGGTTGTTGTAGGTTTACTGTAGTCGACAACTTAGTCATCTGTAGCTCAAGATGCTTAATCGACACTGCGTGGGCATCAACTTTTTGACCAATGCCAGACAAGTCATTTCGCATCTCCTTCATATTCTCATCAGTCGCGTCAAACCTCCTCATCATTTTCTGCATCATATCCTCAATACGTGACATATTACCTCCTACTTCCCTAGGAGCAAAATCTCAATTTTGAGGAGGAACATAAGGTCCATCCCGATCGTTTCTGTTAACATAGTTGTTCCGGTTGTAATGGTTGTCGCGATTGTAGTTTTCATCCCGGACATATTGACCCTCGCGATTGTAATTAACATAGTTCCGACCTTGGTTTCCTTGACCTTGACGCCAGTTATTCGTGTTGGAACCTTGGACGTTTGGTCGAAAACCCCTCATCTGCTCACTCACCGCATACGCATCCTCTTCAAAATAATACTCATCTGTCGGTGGTGGAGTTCTAGACATACACGGGCCGTGGTAGCGTCCGTGAGTAAGAACTCTCAGACCTTCAGTCCAAGTGAAAACCACGACCGACTTCATGGTCCGTGGTCCCTTTCACGGTCCGTGAAGATGGTCGTGGTCAACCCATCATCAGTTTAAGTCAAGGGTTTTTTGGTCTTTTCCTTTTTCATTGGACTTATAACCTCGTTATTTTAGCCCTAATTTACGTGGTATTAGTCAGTTTTAGCCTAGAAACATAACTAGAACTTACCTAAGTCAACATCTTTAATCAAAGTTTGGAAATTTAGAAGCGAAAGAGGAGAAAGAGACGAGTAACCCTAATTCAAGAACACAACGATTTTTCATTAATTCCAGCCTCGAAATCAAAAGATTTCTCCGAGAATTTCATCACCAGGTATGTGAGATTGCACTAGTGGGTTCCTTTCACCCATTAGGTCCCTAGTTTTCAGTCAGATTCTTAATTCCCTCAATATGATCTAGACCTAGGGTTTCTTGAATGATAGAAATGTTGGGTTTTTAGCTGTTAGAATGACCCAAATCAAATTTGTATGTTGTTACTTAGTTTATTGCATGAATTTCAGAACCCTTGCTGTGTAGTTCTTTAGTTCTTGAATTACACATGGTAGGCCAGAAATTTCAGTAAAAAAAAAATTAATTCCTTGGTAAATCTCACTCACTATGAAGAACGGTTCGAGTCTTAGTTCGGAATTTTTTCTGGGGTGTTACACTTTCATAATCAAATAACGACAATGCCATGGAAAATCACTCATAAGGGTCAAGGAAACAAGAATGGAGTGCAATGCAATGTAGTGCAATGTCATATAGAGTGATGCATGTTTGTTCTAATGATACACAGTCGTTGATTATCAAATTTGGACCCATTGGGGACTCACTAGGTCCATGCATCTGCCGAAAGCATTTCCCTTCAGCACCAATGAAACTATTCGGTATATCCCGAACCATTTCCCTTAGGCATCAAAACAATCACCTAAACCATTTCCTTTTGGTATCAAATGAATCACCTAAACCATTTCCTTTCGGCATAAATATCAATCTAATTCTTATCATAGTGTTTCAGAACCAATGCAAATAGACATGTTCACACGAATAGTGAGAAGATGACAAATTCTATATCAATACTCAATCAACACTTACACAATCATGACACATAATCAATAGAGGGTCAATATAACCGTTCAAATCATTCATGACACATCATACATTAAAATATCAACGAATTCCTTTTTACACCACAATATCATCACTAGAATTCGATCAACATTGATCAGTGGGCAAGAATTATGAATCCCTTTACCAATTCATCAAATTACTCCTAATCACACACTAATGCATACAAGGCTCGATACTCTTAACGAATAGTCAAAGAGGTCCACTTGCATTGAAAGAGAAAATAATTAACTCGGCACTTGAGCCTTCCCTCTACGATGAGTCTTCAAGTCCACACAATCTAATCAATAAATAATTCAAATAAGAAATCATGAACAAAAACACCCATAAAACTGATTTTACAAACCAGATCCAAATTGACCCAAAAAATT
The DNA here is from genome assembly GCA_036250505.1 of Solanum acaule. Classification (NCBI taxonomy): domain Eukaryota; kingdom Viridiplantae; phylum Streptophyta; class Magnoliopsida; order Solanales; family Solanaceae; genus Solanum; species Solanum acaule. The sequence goes on along the minus strand of JAJOOR010008186.1, from coordinate 32,280 downwards.
ATTCCGGGCTTAGGGTTAAATATGAAATTTTGTGGAAAATCAAGGTACCCAAAGATTTTGGAACTCATAAATGAAATCATAAAGAAAAACGAGTTGAAATTCTCCTTAAAACCCCAATTTACCAAGAACGCAACTTTAAGAGAAAAGCCCCAAAATTTGAATTTGAAAATAAGGATTTAGATATAAAAATCATGAAATCATAATTGGGTAATGAAGGAATAGAGTTCAAATCACTTACCCAATAGCTTTAGCTTGAAAAATATCTTTAGAATAACCCCCTAGAGCTCTCAACGTCCAACAATGGACAAATGGGGGAAGAATTCACGTTTTGGGAAGTTTCATTAAATTGTCAGTCCATTAGTCTTCATGAACGTGGTTGCCATACCACATCGTAGAGACCACATGAACTAACCCTTTGTGAACACGGAGACCACTCTACGAACTCGAAGGTCTATACCTTGACCCTCCGCGAATGCAAACTAGGCCCTATGAATGCGAGGGTCTACTAACCTAGCCCTCCACAAATGTAGAGGCCATCCCACCATACCCTTTGTGAATGTGGCCAAGCTCTGTGAACCCGAAGGAGATGCCATCACCAAAACACAAGAATAATCAAGACATAGAAATATTCACCCAAAGGACACTTGAGATTTTTTGGGAATACCATGCATACAAACCATATATGATACCCAACTAAATGCAATGATTCAAATTAAATGGAACTATGTAAAATGGATTTGAGGTCTCCATGACCAAAAACCTGTTAAACGCAATAAACTAACTTTAACTCAAAACTACTAACCTACCCTTGGAACCTCTGAAATATCAACCAAGACCTCACCTAGGCCTAAAATCACCATCTGAATTCAACAGAATAATTGGAAATCTTATCTGAGGGTCCATACCCTTAATGCTGATCAAAGTCAACTCTTGGTCAAAATACACTTAAACTTCCAACTCAATAGCTTTAATCTACATACTTTGAAACTAGAAACAACAACATTCTTCGACAAAAGTCTACATTCTAGAGCTAATGGAATTAACAAAATTCTATTCCGATACTTTGTAATGTCCTATTTCTTAAGAAATTACTTTTATGCGTGAAATGACCTTTTTTTTCTTCCCCTAAGCATTTCTTGCTTATTATGTGTTGTGGAAATGGTTAGTGTAGTGTCTGATGCAATCAAGTAAGGTTTTGGTAGATTTGAGCCTTTTGAGTTGAGTTATATTGAAATGGTTGACTTTGGTCATCATTTCGTGATTTTTGCGTTGGATGATGATTCTATAAGTTTCATTGAGTCCGAACTGTCGAGTTGGATCTAGTATAGTGGTCGGTTAGAGTCTTGATACCTTAGGTTGTAATTTATTTAGGTAAAAAGTTGAATTTTTTACCTAAATGGGTTCTGAGGGGGTACTTTGGTCATAACAATCTTTTTTTTGAAATCTAATGATTCCAGTGGTTCCAAAACATGTTTTATCATGACTTTGCATTACTGATTCATGATTTTAGAGTTCTAGATGAGTTTCGTGTGTCAAAGAAATGAAAAATTGTTTATTTAAAGGTCAATTTTGAATGAGTTTTCATTGATTTTCGGGATTTAAGGTCCTTGTATTGCGGGTAAACTGATTCTTGCAAAGTTTTTACAAAAATTCTCATTTTAAAAAACATTTCACATGTGGGTTTTGGAGTTTTTCCCCAAGTTGGAAAAATTGGTAATTTCTTGATTTGGAATTCATTTTTTTGCTAGATTTTAATAGGTTATTCAACCCCAAATCCCTTTTTACTTGTATAATATGTTTTTCAAATAAAATTATGATTTTATCCTTCCTGATTTCGTAGAGCTTTTTGAACTGTTTTAAACTTAATTCCTAACCTTTTTTTTATTATTCCTTTATATTCTTGATAGTTGAGGATCATTTCAAAGATTGTTTGATAGAAGAAAAGCTTCGGTAGAGTGGTTCGGGTGATGTTTTGACCTACGAGGTAGGTTTGGCTTATCCTTCTTCTAGACTGGTTGGGTAATTGATTATTCTTATAAACTAGACTATGGTATGGAATAGTAGCATGACATAGAGATGTTTGAAATTGTATACTTTATTGTTTCACCCGTGTTAAGGCTTATTTGTATTGTTTTGCCCGTGTGGGAGGCTTGTGTGTAATGCTTAGCCGATGTGGGGGCCTTATATCATATTACTATTTGCATGGAGAACATGTGATTCATGAGATTACCGAAAGAGGGGTTTGAGATGATTATTCTAGAATATTTGACTTGAAATGCCCAAGTTAGGGGCTTGAACTTATTTTTGATCACATCTTAAAATGATAGGAATGTTTCCCAATGGAAAAGGCTTATTTCAAATGAGTTCTTCCATTATTTTGTCTTATGATGGTGTGTATCATGATTTATTAAGTTTGGGAACTTTGGACTCTTTTAGACCGATGTTGAATAGGTTATGCCTTTGTGTTGTATTCAAACACCTCGGAAGTTGGAAAGTCAAAAAAAGAAAGAAAAATGCATGTTCTAATAGTCCAACCTACGGGCCATAGGAAGGGAGTTGTAGACCTCGAGCTGTGTTTTTGGAAAATGAAGTTTCTGAAGTTGACCTATGGATAAGAAGGACGAACCGTAGAAAGGTCCCGTAGATGTGCTCCAGACATGGTGATATTTTGGAGTTAAAGCTGAGTTTTACGGACTAGAGAAAGCCATATGGGCCATAAAAAGGTCTCGCCAAATTTGGATGATGTTTATGGGCTCCAATATTTGGTCTACAATTGAACAGTATGGATAGTAGGTCATAACTGTAGGATCAATCTGACCGTTATTTTAAGGGTATTTTCCTATACTTATAATTCCTATACAACATAATTTTACCTCAAAAGATTTAGCACAAGAAGTCTCTTCAAAATCGCCTCCGGAGGTTTTGCCAAGCTCAAAAATGGAAAATCTGGCTTAGACCCAAAAATTTTAGACCAAAACTCCTCTCTGATGTCACCAAAGCGAACCACACAAAACTGGAGGTCTCGCTTTTGCAAAGCTGGCTCTGCTTAAGCAATCATCGCTAAAGCGAGCACTGGTATGCTTAAGTGAACCCCGCTAAAGTGAGCACTGCTCCACATAAGATCACCCCGCCCAAATAGCCATTCTATCTTTTGCGAGCCAGCCTTCACTTCCGTAAACGTGAGGACTGCGGAACCAGAAACATCAGCTAATAAAAATATCATCGAAAGGACCCTCAGTATTCATTTGGAAACATCTACACACAAACCATATATGTAAGTTTACTATACTCGACATTCCAAACTCAATGGAACCGTCAAGTATGAATCTGAGGTCTCCTTGACCCGACATTCATGAAAGTCACAAAAAACTAACATAACACCTAAAATGGCCAAAACAAGATCGGGACCCCTGAAAAATTAACCAACACCTTACCTAGACATGAAGTCATCCTCCGAAACCAATAGATTTCTTGGAATTCTGATTCGAGCATCCGAACCCCAAATATTGACCAAAATCAGGTCAAAGCTAAATTTCCACAATTTTCCAGTAAATTCCCTCAAATCCTGAAACAGACTCTAAATCTAAAATCGACAACTCTCATAGACCAGATTCCTCATTCTAGGACTGATAGTATCAATGAAATTCCATACTGACACTCAAAACTCCAAAGACACCAAAAACCACTTTTTAACAACTTTAGCCTTTCAAACTCAGAACTTACAAAATTCACAACTTATAACCTAAGTTCAAAACCAATTCTGAAAACTCAATTAGAAACAACTCGGAGTCAATATCGAGAGGGGCAGATCGGTAAGTTTATGAAACTTTCCAAAAATGACCAATTGAGTCATTAGTACCGATACACTGGTGAGTAAGATCGTTCTATCTTGAAAGGATATATTCCATTAACCTCGGGCACTTGAGGGGAATAATTTCCTTAAGGACACACTGTGCATTCAGTGGATCGTTTTCTTCTTTGAGAAAACTATTACGTATATGATTTCTAATCTGTTTCAGATTCTATTTTCTTTACTGGTTTTAAGTTTCTAGTTTTTAAAATATTCTTTAAAATTTGTTAAGATATTGTTCCATGTATCTTAGCAATATGGGTTGAACAACATATCATTCCTTTCATATCATCACTCCTCAAAGTTGACTGCTTATTTTTATTTTCTTGAGTATTATTAGATCATTTTAGAGACTGTTCATGACAAAATCAATTATCATATGATGTCATAAACCATTAACCATAATATATAATTGTTTTACTTGATCGATAAGCATAAATTCTAAATAAGGACATGAAATTTTTTGTCCATCCTATTTTTCAGAAAATGCATGATCTATAAAATCTTCTATTCCATTCAAGTATTCTTTATTGAGTCAGTCAAAAGACATTCGTGTTTTATTTATAGAATTGTCCATGACGATTAAAAGATTTTTTTTATTTATACAATTAATGTAGGAGTTGGTATGTTAGTAAGAAAACAAGGAAAAATTTTTAGTCATAATTGTATTTCAGATAAAATATCAATTCTATTTATATGTAATTTCACATTTCAAAGATATCTGTTTATCAATTAATTGTGCGTTAAATTTGGGTGAATAAAGATCACCAATCCACTAGAAAGTTACAAAATTTTGGTGTTCTGTGAAACTCACTTTGTTGGATTGTTGGAAATGAGCCCGTGCAAGCATCAGAACATGCATTCATGCGATCTACAGAGTCCTTATGGCTTGCTCCTGAAAAGAATAATCAAGAAACCTTCTTATTTAGAACAGACATTCCATTCTTTGCTTTCCCAGCACTGACCTCTCTGGTCGAATGTTAGAGTCGGCTCTACTTCAACTAGTAGTCTTTAAGTCGGAAATCACTTTCACATCTCATATGGGACCATTATGATCCTACATTTCTTGCTTATTTGTTAGACTAGTGCTCTTGATTTAAAATCACTCAAATAGGCATACATCCTTAACTCGAAAGATTCATTTTTAAAAGATAAACTAGTCATTGAACTCTATATTATGACCTTCTAAGTGTGAAATAAAGAGGCATAGAGAAAATAAATAGAATCAAATATTCCTGGATCAAATATTTACACCCTTTACTTCAATGAAAACTAACAATTTTTTCTAAGGTTTAATCATTTAGGAGAGCATTATTGTATTCATACATGATCTTATGGGTAAAATAAACACTACCAAATAATGAAACAATCTTACAAATTTATTTTCAAAACTTCAAGAATCTGAATTTTTATTTCTTAGATATGATATCTACAAAATCAAGTTGATCAATCTGAACAATCTACAAAAATAAAACTATAAAATAAAATTAACTCTCATTTTATCTCTATTTCTACCCTGTCTCTCTCGAAGTCTCTGATTAATTGCTAAAAAATCTTGATATGGCCGATCCACCACAGACGAAAGAAGCGAACTTCATCGGGGAGTTCGACGGTCCTATAGTTCCACCTCTTGACCGTACTTTTTTTCCCTACATATGATCGATGACATCGTTCTTGATGAATCATTCAATGATATTTTTCCAAACCATAGCAATGATAATGCGTTTCAAAACCCTAGTTGTCTGCCAGACTGTTTTGGGTCAGAGTCGGGTTTAGAATCGATTCAGATGAACCCAAATAGCTTTGGTCAACCTAAGAGTCAACTGATTGGGAGTTTTGACGATATTGCTGGAACAATCAAATCGACCTCGGAATATTGTCTTGGGGAAGCTCCGGGTTCAAATAAACCAGTACAATTTTCTCTAAATTTAGAAATTTAGAGAAGGTGTCAATTCTAATATAAGTAACTATAGCTATTTGTTGAAAAAGAGAAGTGAAGATTCGAATAATGTAAGAAAACACCAAAAATCCACTCTATTTTCCTTGAGTGATAATGTTAATAATGATGAGGAAAAAAAGAAGATGGCTAGAAAAATTAGGAACAGGGAAAGTGCTCATTTGTCAAGGAAAATAAAAAAAGCATTATGTTGAGGAGTTAGAGGATAAATTTAGAATACTTCATTCAACAATTCAGCACTTGAATGCAAAGTTATCCTATGAAATGGCGGAACATGCAACTCTAAAGACATAGCTTGGAGGTACTGGTGTTCCTCCTCAAGTTCCGGCACCTCCCGAGATTTATCCCTATCCTCCAACATGTATGTCATATACACCACCTTATATGATGAAGCGACAAAGATCTCAAGTGCCATTGGTTACGATTCCAAAGTTGAAATCACAGGCACTAGCGCCAGCACCAAAAAGTAGCAAGAATGTAGAGAAAAAGAAGAGTGAGGTGAAAACAAAGAAGGTTGCTAGTGTTAGCTTCCTTGGTGTGTTGTTTTTCATTCTCTTCATTCTTCTCTTTGGTGGGTTGGTTCCTTTATTGAAAGTGAGATATGGAGGTGTGCGGGAACCATTTATGAGTGGAGAGTCTTTTGTGAGTGGATTTAATGAAAAACATCGTGGAAGAGTTTTGACTATTGACAGGCATGTGAATGGGACTGGTTATTTTGGGAAATACGGAGGAAAAGATGATAGCTTGCATTGTGGCCAGGGAGGTCAAGGTGAAAGCAATCAGCAAAATAGCAATAAGGTTGTAGATGAGTTTGTTCATGTGGGCAATGGTAGTGATCCTCCAGCAGCCTCTTTGTATGTCCCAAGGAATGATAAACTTGTTGAGATTGACGAGAGCTAGATTATTAAGTCTGTATTGGAAAGTGAGAAAGCCATTGCATCTTATGGAAGTGCTGATAAGAAAAATAGAGAGCCAGGCCTCGCAGTTCCTGGAGATTTAGCCCCGTCTATCCTTGGAATCCATCCTTGACTTTATCGAAGTACTGCAGTGGGAGAAAGGGTTCTTGGATCTGAGGAGAAAAAGAATGTAAAGGCAATTATGCAACAGTGGTACCTTGAAGGTTTTGCTGGTAAGTGTTGTTCTATCTAGACTGACTATCAATTCTTATCTTTGTGATATGATTGGGCATTTTAAGGACTTCATATCATTTAAATTCATGTTTTTCTTGTCTTTTTCCATTTTTTTAGTTCAAATCTTCTTTTCTTGATAGAAATGAATTCCTCTAGCTATTATACCCAAAACAACTTTCAACGGAGGCAAATCTAGTTACTCTTTCAAGTGTTTGCTCTGAGAATTTAGGTATATTTAATTGCTTTGAGTCCCTTAATTCTATATCTTACATCATTGTATGCTCGTCAAAGTATATGTTCTAAGCAAATTTGTGGTTTGGAGAAGCCTTCTTCTTTCCAGTATTTTAATTCATTATTTGTATTCATTTGGGCAGGTCCTTGTTGAGTTCAGACATGTGTACAGAAGTGTAACATCTCACAAATTGAAAGAACTAGAAAGAGTGATTTTTGGAAATAATAAAAATCTGGAAAATTGGTTAAGTTAAGTTTGAGTTTTTAGTCAACTTCAAACGGACATAACTCCTAGATCATTATGTGTTAGGTATACTTCTAGGTATGGTTGGAAAGATCTTGGAATAATCTTTCCTACGCCACCGAGTTTGCACGATTCCGAGTTTGTATGAGTGAGATATGCCCTTTAGAAGTTGGGTTGTTCAAATAAGGAAATGTCCAATATTGATTTTTAAAGGGTGTTTTGATCTTTTCCATACCCTATAATTTTAATTCGTTTTTGGTGAATTAATTAAGGGTCAAAACTGAATTGGTTCAGTTTAGGCAATTGGAGATTTACGCTAGGGTTTTGGGAGAAAGAACGCAAGAGGAGAAAAGAGGAAAAAGATTAACGTTCGTCGTTCTTGAAGGTTTAGCTTGTGGATTTTGACAAGGGTTGATCCCTAAAGAGGTATATGAGTCTTTCATGGCATTGGGTTCATTAACCCATGCACCAATCACGTTTATTTTAGTGAAGTTTGTTCAAGAAAGTTGAAAGTTGATGAATCTTGAATGTTGTTCTTGAAATTGACCTTCGTTGTAGAGTTAGGTTGAGATTGAGGAGTTCCTTGAGGTTAAAATGTTGTTTCCTTGAGTTGTTTGAGTTAGATTCGTCTGTATACATACTGGGTATCTGAATCTAAAGAGAACTTGAGAAATAGTATTCGATTTTAGGCGAAATGGAGCTGGAAAACGAAGAAGGAAAAAGTCGGACAAGGAACAGGTAACAGGTCTGCGTGGTGGACCTGTTCCTCAGATTTGAAAAACAAATTACGTCACGGACTGTTCTGCCTCAAAAGTATTTTCACGACCAAAATTTAAATACACCTCCGCGTCGCGGACCCATCCTCAAACAGTGATTTTTTTATCTTTTCTCATGTTTAGCTATCTAAAATCATTCCTAAACATCATGAGATCTTTCCTAACACAAATCACAATTCTTGAATACATAATTCAATTCAAGGAAAGCTAAGAGTCAAGTCAAGAGAAGTTCATAAAGTTTTCCAAAAGTCTGTTACAAATGTCTTAACTTTGTTTTAAGACTTGAGTTTTGAGTTTAGTAAAGACTAAAGTTTGAAGTGCATTTCGTCAAAAGAGTATATCAGGACTATGTATTCCCAAAGAGTAAATGTTTTCACATTTAAACAAGAAAGGAAACTGAGATTTCCAAAAGAATCTGTGAGCTAGCTTTCAGTAAAGAGTAAGAATAAAGTTCATTCTTCAAAGATTATTCAGGAACTAAGTATTCCCAAGAGTTAAAATGTTTTCACATTTGAGCAAGAAAGGAAACTGAGATTTCCAAGAGAGCTTTTAAGCTAAGTTTTTAAGTAAATATCTCAAACCAAAGAAAGAGTTTTGTTTTTACAAACATATGAGCTAAAGTATATTTTGGGAGTAGTATTGAGCACCGATATGGGGACGAGCTTGAGTTCAGATAACACGTCTCCATAAACCATGTAGCCATCATGGGTAGTAAAGGATCATACTTTTTAGATGACTCCTTAAGGTGTTTTTAGCATAGACTAGTGGATCCACTTAGTCAAGCGTTCTATATGATGGCAAAGTATAGGATCGTTCTGGCAGCGTGGGCAAGACGTTGTATCACCACTTAGGCTCATAGTGGTGGTTGTCGGTTAGAGAAACTCCCACAGAAACTATATTACTTTATTATATGAGTAAAGTTGAGTTTGTTATTGCATTTTCTTTAATGAACTAAGTTTTTTTCTACTGTTTTAAAAGCTTTCTATATATTGCATGTGTTTTAATTATTTTATATTGAGTTAAGTTATTCAGTAGTTAAGAAAGCCAAGGTAAGCGTTTCTTTCAGATTAGTTTCAAGCTTAATTTATGTTTAGCATTCCAACTCGCTTACTCGTACATTTAATGTACTGATGCCAGTTGGCATACATCTTATTATGATGCAGACGCAGGTAACCAGGATCAGCATCCAGCACCTCGTTGATCCAGTTGAGTACTCAAAGTCAATTAGTGAGCCTCCTAGCTTTCCGGAGGATCCTTTTTATTGCTTTCAGTATTTTAGTTCATTAGGATGTCGTGAGTCTTGTCTCGACGTCCATCTAAGTTGTTTAGAGGCCTCATAGACAGAGTTAGTGATGTTGGTTCATGAGTCTTTACTTTTCCCTTTAAGTTAAGTTGAGACTTGAGTTGCCACTTTGGCAGTGAATTTTATTATAATACATTCTAAGTTATATTTTGAACAGTTCAATTTACTTGTTTTAAAAGTATTTATCTTAAGTAAAGTCTTCCGCTGGGTAAGTAAGCCAGGCCAAGGGTTCGCTTGGGGCCACCAATGGTTCTCGAGTGTCGGCCACATCCAGGGTGTAGGCTCGGGGTGTGACAAACTTGGTATCAGAGCACAGAGTTCAAGAGTCTTAGGAAATCTATGAAGCCGTGTCTGTAGAGTCCTAGTTATCGGTGTGAAGCGCGCCACATCTATAATTAGGAGGATGTAACAGTTAGGAACATTTCTCACTTCTTTCACACTCATTTTGTGCGTTAGAGTTTTATCTCTAAAAAGTTTCTTTCTAACTCATGCTTGTGCGTAGCCAATTGTGAGTTGGACTGTTTTGAGAGTGCTTTCATGGGGCATTTCTTTCCCGTGAGCTAAGAGAAGCAAATAGATGGTTGCCGACATGAGGAACATGATGAGTTTATTCGTTGTTGGGTTGCCTCGTCTGTCAGACAAGGAAAGTAAGGCAGCCATGCTAATAAGTGACATGGGCATAGCAAGGCTGAAGATCCATGTGTAATAAGTTGAGAAGAACCAGTTGAAGGATAGAGAAGAGTTTGAGAATAAGAGGGCTAAAACATTAGGAAATGAATCCGGGCAGTAGAAGAGTAATGCGAACCGGTCTTCTTTCCAACATAAGCAGAAAGGATCTGCTTCATCATCTGCTAGTGCACCTGCACCAAGGAAAAAATATGAGTACAATAGTCAGAATTTTCAGAACTTCAGTGCTAGACCTGTGCATTCGCAAGGTAGTAAGGAACAAGGGCGTACTAAGACTCCTGCATATGCTAAGTGTGGTAGGAGCCACTCAGGGGTGTATCGTGATGACTCCACTGGTTTCTTCAAGTGTGACAAGAACGGTCATTTTATGAGAGAGTATCCTAAGAACAGGCAGAGTAATGGTAATGGGGATAATAGAGCCCAGTATTCTTCAGTTGCTCCACCAGATAGAGCTGCATATAGATGAGCTACTTTAGGGGCAGGCGGAGAAGGAAACTGTCTTTATGCTATCGCTAGTTGCCAAGAGCAAGTGAATTTGCCAGATGTTGTCGGTGGTATGATCCAAGTCTTCAATTTTGATGTTCTTCTTGAGCAACTTCTTGAGCCCTTCAGTGTTTCTACACCTGTTGGAGATTTTATTCTAGCAGAAAGAGTCTATCGTGATTGTCTCATTTCCATCAATCACAAGAGTACCATGGTTGATTTAGTTGAGCTAGACATGGTAGAGTTTGATCTCATTCTAGGTATGGACTAGCTTCATACCTGTTATGAATTATTAGATTGTAGAACTCGAGTAGTCAAGTTCCAATTTCCAGTGAACCAGTTATAGAGTTGAAGAGAAGTTCAGCACTACCTAAGGGTCGTTTTGTTTCGTACCTTAAGGCGAGAAAGTAAGTTTCCAAGGGGTGTGTCTATCACTTAGTCCGAATTAATGACTCTAGTGTTGAGATACCTCATATTTAGTTAGTTTTAGTAGTGAGAGAGTTTCCAGAAGTCTTTCCTGATGATCTTCCCAGAGTCCCTCCTGAGAGAGAAATAGACTTTGGTATAGACATTATTCCAGACACTCGTCCTATCTTTATTCCACCATATAGCATGCCACTAGCAGAGTTGAAAAAGTTAAAAGAGCAGTTGAAAGATCTTTTAGAGAAAGGTTTTATTCGACCAAGTGTCTCACCTTCAAGCACTCTGGTCTTATTTGTGAGGAAGAAATATGGTTCCTTTAGGATGTGCATAGATTACCGCCAATTGAATTAGGTTACCATCAAGAATAAGTATCCTCCTTTGAGAATTGATGATATTTTCGATCAACTTTAGGGTGCTTCTTGTTTTTCTAAGATAGACCTCAGATCAGGCTACCATCAGTTAAGAGTGAGGGAATGTGATATTCGAAAGATAGCATTCAGGACCCGTTATGGTCATTATGATTTTCTGGACATGTCCTTTGGTTTGACCAATGCACCTGCAGCATTCATGGACCTTATGAATAGAGTTTACACACCTTATTTAGATATGTTGGTTATCGTCTTCATTGATGACATTTTAATCTATTCAAGGAATAAAGAAGATCATGCTAGCCATCTCAGAATAGTTCTTCAGACTTTGAAAGATAAAAAAGTTGTATGCCAAGTTCTCTAAGTGTGAGTTCTGGCTTGAGTCTGTGGCATTCTTAGGCCACATTCCGGTGATGGAATTAGAGTTGACACTCAGAAAATAGAGGTAGTGCAGAATTGGCCTAAACCCACATCTCCAACTGATAGTAGGCATTTCTTGGGTTTGGCTTGATATTATAGAAGGTTCGTAGAAGGGTTATCGTCTATTTCGTCCCCTTTGACGAAGTTGACTCAGAAAAGTGAAGTTCAATGGTTTGAAGTTTGTGAGAAAAGCTTTCAGGAATTGAAAAAAATAAGTTGACTACTGCCTAGTGTTAACTTTACTAGAGGGTACTCAAGGTTTTGTAGTGTATTGTGATGCATCTAGAGTTCGTTTGGATTGTGTGTTAATGCAGAATGGCAAAGTTATAGCTTATGCCTCCAGACAGTTAACGTTCATGAGAAGAATTACCCAACCCATGACTTAGAGTTGGCTGTTGTAGTATTTGCTTTGAAAATATGTCGTCATTATATTTATGGTGTTCTAGTGGATGTGTTCACCGATCACAAGACTCTTCAGTATGTGTTTAGTCATAAAGAGCTTAATCTCAGACAAAGGAGGTGGTTAGAATTACTCAAGGATTATGACATTAGTTTTCTTTATCACCCAGGTAAGGCTAATGTTGTTGCTGATTCCTTGAGCAGATTATCTATGGGTAGTACCGCCCATTTTTTAGGAAGATAAGAAAGAGTTAGCACAAGAAGTGCATAGACTTGCATGGCTAGGAGTTCGACTAATGGATTCCACAGAAGGAGGAGTAGTGGTGATAAATGGGGCTGAATCATCATTAGTGTCAGGAGTGAAAGAAAAGCAAGACCAAGATCCTTTATTGCTTCAATTAAAGGCAAGTGTTCATAAGAAAGAAGTGATGGCTTTTGAATAAGGGGGAGATGATGTTTTGAGGTATCAAGGTAGATTGTGTGATTGATCTCAAAGGTAATTGGGATGATCACCTACCTCTTGGTGAGTTTACCTACAACAATAGTTACCACTCTAACATCCAGATGGCTCCTTATGAAGCTCTTTATGGGAGAAGATGCAGATCTCCTTTTGGATGGTTTGAAGTTGGTGAAGCAAGGCTGATATGGCCAAATTTAGTTTATCAAGCAATAGAGAAGGTGAAAGTGATTCAAGAAGGGTTGAAAATAGTGCAGAGTCGTCAGAAATCATACACTCATGTTAGGAGAAGGGAGTTAGAGCTTGAAGTAGATGATTGGGTATACTTGGAAGTTTCACCCATGAAGGGTGTTATGAGATTTGGTAATAAGGGGAAGCTTAGTCCCCGATATATTGATTTTTACAGAATATCCAAGAGGATTGACAATGTAGCTTATGAGTTAGAGCTACCACAAGAGTTAGCCGCAGTTCATCCAGTATTTCACATATCCATGTTGAAAAAGTGTATGGGCGATCCTTCATTGATCATATCGACTGAAGATATTGGAATCAAGGGTAGCTTATCTTATGAGGAGATTCCACTTCAGGTTCTAGATCTCCAAGTTCACAAGTTGAGAACAAAAGAGGTAGCATCAGTCAAAGTTATGTGGAAGAACCAGTTTGTTGAGGAAGCTACTTGGAATTTGAGGAAGATATGAAGAACAAATATCCACATCTCTTCGAATCCGGAAAAGTTCCAAATTAAGGTACTAATCCTTTTCTTGGCTTTCATTACAAGATTATTATGTTGTAATTACATTGCTTGTTCGGTGTTTGAGCTGAATGTTAATGTTACACCCTTAGCCTACTAAGAGTAATCTCATTCGAGGACAAATGTTCCCAAGGGAGAGATATTGTAACATCTCGCAAATTGAAAGAACTAGAAAGAGCTAGAATTAGAAAGAGTGATTTTTGGAAATAATAAAGATCTGGAAAATTGGTCAAGTTAAGTTATGTTTGAGTTTTTGGTCAACTTCAAACGGACATAACTCTTAGGTCAAGATGAGTTAGGTATACTTCCAGGTATGGTCGGAAAGATCTTGGAAGAATCTTTCCAACACAGCCGAGTTTGTGCAATTTCCGAGTTTTTATGAGTGAGATATGCCCTTTGGAAGTTGGGTTGTTCAAATAAGGAAATGTCCAATCTGGATTTTTAAAGGGTGTTTTGGTCTTTTCCATACCCTATTATTTTAATTCTCTTTTGGTGAATTAATTAAGGGTCAAAAGTGAATTGGTTCAGTTTAGGCAATTGGAGATTTACTCTAGGGTTTTTGGAGAAATAACGCAAGAGGAGAAAAGAGGAGAAAGAGCAACGTTGGTCGTTCTTGAAGGTTTAGCTTGTGGATTACGACAAGGGTTGATCCCTAAAGAGGTATGTGAGTCTTTCATAGCATTGGATTCATTCACCCACGCTCCAATCACGTTTATTTCAGCGAAGATTATTCTAGAAATTTGAAAGTTGATGAATCTTGAATGTTGTTCTTGATATTGACCTTCGTTCTTGAGTTAGGTTGAGATTAAGGAGTTCCTTGAGGTTAAAATGTTGTTTCCTTGAGTTGTTTGAGTTGGATTCGTGTGTATACATACTGGTATCTGAATCTAAAGAGAACTTGAGAATAGTAGTCGAGTTTAGGCGAATTGGGGCTGGAAAACGAAGAAGGAAAGAGTCGGACAAAGAACAGGTAACAGGTCCGCATCACAGACCTGTTCCTCAGATTTGACAAAATTGTTTTCGCATTGCGGAGTGGTCACAGACCGTTCTGCCTCAAAAGTATTTTCGCGACCAAAATTTAAATATACCTCCGCATCGCGGACCATCCTCAGACAATGATTTTCTTTATCTTTTCTCATGTTTAGCTATCTAAAATCATTCCTAAACATCATGAGATCTTTCCTATCACAAATCACAATCCTTGAATCCATAATTCAATTCAAGGAAAGTTAAGAGTCAAGTCAAGATAAGTAAAAAGTCAAGAGAAGTCAAGAATCAAGTAAAGAGAAGTTCATAAAGTTTTCCAAAAGACTTTTACAAATGTCTTAACTTTGTTTTAAGACTTGAGTTTTGAGTTGAGTAAAGAGTAAAGTTTGAAGTGTATTTCATCAAAAGAGTATATCGGACTATGTATTCCCAAAGAGTAAATGTTTTCACATTTAAACAAGAAAGGAAACTGAGATTTCCAAAAGAGTCTTTGAGCTAGTTTTCCATAAAGAGTAAGAATAAAGTTCATTCTTCAAAGATGATTTGGGAATTAAGTATTCCAAGGAGTTAAAATGTTTTCACATTTGAGCAAGAAAGGAAACTGAGATTTCCAAGAGAGCTTTTAAGCTAAGCTTTTGATTAATTATCTCCAACCAAAGAAAGAGTTTTGTTTTTACAAACAGATGAGCTAAAGTATATTTTGGGAGTAGTATTGAGCACCGATATGGGGACGAGCTTGAGTTCAGATAACTCACGAGTCACGTCTCTATAAACCATGTAGCCATGGGTAGTAAATGATCATACTTTTTAGATGACTCCTTCAGATGCTTTTAGCATAGACTAGTGGATCCACTTAGTTAAGCGTTCTATATGATGGCAAAGTATAGGACAGTTCTGGCAGCGTGGGCAAGACATTGTATCACCACTTAGGCTCATAATGGTGGTTGTCGGTTAGAGAAACTCTCACATAAACTATATTACTTTATTATATGAGTAAAGTTGAGTGTGTTATTGCATTTTCTTTAACGAACTAAGTTGTTTTCTACTGTTTTAAAAGCTTTCTATATATTGCATGTGTTTTAATTACTCTATATTGAGTTAAGTTATTTAGGATTTGAGTAAATCCAAGGTAAGTGTTTCTTTCAGATTCTTTTCAAGCTTAAGTTATGTTTAGCATTCCAACTCGCATACTCGTACATTCAATGTACTAATGCCAGTTGGCCTGCATCTTATTATGACGCAGACGTAGGTAACTAAGATTAGCATCCAGCGCCTCGTTGATCCAATTGAGCACTCAGAGTCAGTTGGTGAGCCTCCTAGCTTTCCGGAGGATCCCTTTTATTGCTTTCAGTATTTTAGTTCATTAGGATGTTGTGGGTCTTGTCCTGATGTCCATCTCAATTTTTTAGAGGCTTCATAGACAGAGTTAGTTATGTTGGTTCATGAGTCTTTACTTTTCCTTTTCAGTTAAGTTGAGACTTGAGTTGCCATTTTGGCAGTGAATGTTATTATAATACATTCTAAGTTATATTTTGAGTAGTTTAGTTTACTTATTTTAAAAGTATTTATCTTGAGTAAAGTCTTCCGCTGAGCAAGTAAGCCAGGCCAAGGGTTCGCTTGGGGCCAACAATGGTTCTCGACTGTCGGCCACGTCCAGGGTGTAGGCTCAGGGCATGAAAAGAAGTGTTCGAGTTTGATGCGTCATCTTCTGCTCCACAATCCATAGTTCCTGTTACCAATGCTAGAGATGTATCTATGGAAGAAAGGCATAATGGAATGCGTCTCCATCAAAATAGAAGGATCTTCAATGGTCCTCCAGTTTCCCTTTCTAGACCCTCTCACGACATTTTTGTAGAACAAAATAGAACAAATGGAAAGCGAGAGAATGTCAGCAGGAATAAGTCACTTTCTTCCTTGGTAGTATCTGTTCTGGTTGATGGGGATGGTGATGGTGATGGAATCATGGGTCCGAATTCCGTCTATTAGATATTCATTGTTGTGCTTATTGATAGTGTCAAATATGTCACATATTCTTGTATGCTTCTATTTATTGATAGTGTTCATGTAGCAGAAGCATCATCGAAAAACAATGTTGTAGATGCAATAAGATCTACTAATAGTCCTCATTAACTGATGGGACGTGATAGTTGTCTTCTTTATGTGTCATATGTTTATGCAAAAATAATACTATCTCTCTTTAGTTATCGAAGAGAACACATGACCATAGATAAAAACTGAGGTATTTTCTTAAGTTGTGATATGTTTTAATTTCTTTAGTTGTGTGTTTTTTTTCAGCTTGACCATGACCATAGTGAGCAACTCAACAACAATATAGTAGAAACTTCCCACGTAGCTTACGTGTCTCAAGTCCTTAAACTCTACTTCTCTCTTCTCTTGGATTAAGGAAATCTATGAAGAATTAAAAAAATATTATGCTTTCAAACTTATGGAACTATTGAGTCAGGTTCAATTCCTTAATTAGGTTAGTCATTTGAGAAATCACATCATAAAAATTATGTGTCATTAATGTATAAAGAAATATAATTTTGTAAAGATAGATATCAAATCATGCTTAAAGTCTGAACAATCAAACGCATCAGCTAAAACTCAAGTAATTAGTTGTTTTCCAATTGCATATATGGACTAAAGATCGAGCAAGTATTGCAACGATGGTTGATTTTGGTACTACTATTCCACTCCTATGTTCTTTGTAAATCTGTCCGGGAATTGAACTTGCAATTCCTTTTGGCATTTTACTAGATAGATTGCGAGATTTTGTGAGTTAAAAAGAATCCTTAAGTGAGTTGTAAATCTTTCTTTTTGAGATGCTAACAAATTTTGGTGATTGAATGTTTATTGTGCGGTCTTAGGACTCTAATTAAGTGGTGATCCAATACCTTTTTCTCATCAAAACACTCTACACTACTTCAACGTAGTTTAAAGAAGTTTGGCTTTACCTTTGATAAAATTTATTACTTCCTTGAAATTTCTAAGTGGATTTTCTACTTGAAGATCATTTGTAGCATCACATGTAGCACTTCTACTTTTACCAATTAGTTGTTGTCTAGCTATATACAAAATCAAGCTTTCAAGTGGCTTCATTTGAAGTCCGACTGGAAATTTCATGTACACCTCCTCATCTAAATCTCCATGCAAAAATGCATTATCCACATCCACTTGAAATAAGTCTCAATTATTTTTGACGTTATAGACAAGATACACCTAATTGTATTCATTTTAACCACCAGTTAAAATGTTTCATTCAAATCTGTTCCATCTCTTTGTATATCGCCTCTAATTACCAATCGAGCTTTGAGTATTTCCACGCTTCCATCTGAATATTGTTCGATTTTATACACCCATTTACAAGGTAATGTCTTTCTCCCATGAGGTAACTCCACAACGTCCCAAGTTTTATTTAATTCAAGCGCTGCAATTTCATTAGGCATGACATTTTGCCAACCTAGGTACATCATAGCTTGGGTATAGCTAGTAAGTTCTTGGAGGTTTGAGAGGGAATGTATGAATGCTTTATTTGTGGAACACAAACTGGAAAAATAAAACTAAGGAGGAGTAACAAAGGAAAGAAAACAAGAACCGACATTGTTGAGTTGCAAAGCGTTGCAGATATAATCCTTTAGATAACTAGTGCTTTATGAGACCTAGAAGATTTTTTAAGAATATTTTCTATGAGCATAAGAGAAACTGAAGGTGAGGGAATCTTGTCAGGAATAATAGGAGAAGATGAAGATTCAAAGGTTCTAGGATAATGATCATAAAAAAAAAGCAGACTTAGTGATAGGTAAAATATGAATAGAATTGTCCTCTGTGGACAGCTTATGAGGAACTAAAGTTGGAACAGGATCCTTAGGGCAAACAGTGTTATCCTTAGGTAGAAAATATTCGGTACATTCATCAAGTTTAGTAGGGGCAAAAGGAAATATGTTTTCATGAAATATCACATCTCTTGAAACAATTTTTTTCTTGATTTAAAGATTAAGTAACTCAAAACCATTCTTTCCATGAGGATATCCTAAAATCACACATGACACGGCTCTAGGTTCAAACTTTTCCCTATGAACTGAAAGAGTGGAAGCGAAACACAAACAACCAAAACACTTAAGACTCTGATAATTTGGTTTAGACGTAAAATGAATCTTATAAGTGTTTTGTATTTGAGAACTTTGGAAGGAACCCTATTCAAATAGGTTGTTGTTAAAAGACAATCACCCCAACACTTAATAGGTAAATGTGATTGAAAAAGAAGCACTCTAGATGTTTATAATAGATGTCTGTGTTTCCTTTCCATAACTCCATTTTGTTGTGGAGTGGAAACACAAGTTGTTTGGTGAATGATGTCTTGAGATGACAAAAATTCAAATTGCAGTTTTCCAGTCCCCAATTCAAAAGCGTTATCAGATCTTATTTTCTTGATATTAGTATGAAACTGTCTCTCTATCATGATTTGAAAAGATTTAAGTACTGTAAAAGCATTCGATTCGGAAGATAGTAAGAAAGTCCATGTTCCAATACTAAAACCATCTACTACAGTGAGAATATATTTGAAATTGTCATAAGTAGGATTGTTGTAGGGTCCCTAAGTATATACATGAATTAATTCAAAAATAGATTTTGTAGAAATAGAACTAGAGGGAAAAGGGAGTTTGGATTGTCTAGCCATTGGACAAATAATACATGGAGATTGGAAATTTGAACAATGGTATACTGGAATAAACAAAAATTTTCTCATATTGATTAAAGGCATATGAGCGAGTCTATAATTCCATAGATTCTCTTTTACATTTGAAACTAGAATTTAAAATAGGAATAGGATTGGCAACACAGTGCCTTTTGGAATTAAAACTTGACTAGATATTAAACTATCCCTAGAAGTTGTAGCTTTAGACTTCGATTTTAGAATGTAGAGTCCATATTTTTCTTCACAATCTCCTGTGGCTACTTCATTGAAGGGCACTGTAGAAAGTAAGAATCAGGAGTGAAGAGAACATGTCGATTAAGTTATTGACAAAAGTTGTGGACAAACATAAGATTGAATTTAAAAGATGGAATACAGAGAACATTATACAAGATCAAGTTTGGCAGAAGAGTAACAGAACCATAATCTATGACCTTAACATTGTGAGAATTGTGAAGAGTCAAAATGATTGGATTTCCTAATGACTTAAAATTGGAAAAAAGATACCTGCTAAAAGTCATATGTTCAGATGCACAATTGTCCAATATCCAAGAATTGGTGTCTGTTTTAACCAAAAATGCATAACAATTTAAAAACCTTTTCATACTAGCACATTTGACACTCGTGGTAGCTTTGGCATTGTTATCACTTTGCTCTTGTACCAAATTTTATTGTTGAAGTAATTGCAAAAGTTCTCCTATGTTCTCCTAAGTTAGAGTTTCAGCATTTGAGAACTCACTCCCCCCTTGATCAACCTCCTCTACAGCCTAGTAAGCATTGTCAGCCAAGGTTTGGAATCTCCTTTGCGTTGTGAACTTGAAATTTGGAGGAAATCCATGAATCATGTAGCATTTGTCAATTCTATGACCTAGCTTTTTGTGGTAGGCACATGTGCTCGAATTCTTATTTGATTCAACAGATCCCCTTGGTGGTTTGAAACTAGGATAATTTATATTTCCTCTTGATTGATTTTCTACGATAAAAGATGCAGAGTCCCCTGGATAGACATGAGAATTATTGATTTCTCATTGCTTTTAATCTTGGATAACTAAGGAATAAGCCTATCCAATAGAGGGAAAATTGGATGACAACAAAATCCTGCTCCTAACACCAATAAAGGACTCATTCAGCCTCATAAGGAATTGTAACAACTTTTCATCTTGATGGAATTTGAGAAGTTTTGCCTTAGACTCTTCAACGCAACTAGTTCATCCCATACAGTCGCACACACAAATACAAACAACAAAAAGTGTTCAACGCATCTAGTTCATCCCATAGACTCTTCATTTTAGTGAAATAACCTGATATACTAGAGTTACCTTGCACCACAGCATTCAGTTCCTTTTGTAACTAGAATAATTTTTCACCATTCGTCTGACCAAATCTATCTTCTAGGTCACTCCAGATTTCTTTTGCACTTAGAGAGTAAAGCACCGATTCAACTATCTCTTTAGATAAAGAGTTAAGAAGCCACGAGAGAACCATGTCATTGCAAGATGACCATGACTTTTGAAGAGCCAAATCTACAATTGGAATCGCCTATGAACCATCAATGAACCCATAGCTTTTCCTATCCACCATAGCTTTTCCTATCAAACACTGTGGAAATAAGATTCATCCAGGATAATATTACTTGGAGTGCTTTCAATAATTGAATCGGAAGTAGAAGACGTGGGTTCCATTGTAGAGAAGATGAAGAAAAGAGAAAATGAAATAAGGATTTTAGTCAGATTCTAAACCTGCTTGGATACCATGAAAAAATAGCAAGAAATTGATTGAGAGAAAATTCTCTTTTCTGTATGTTGGACATGATCACTGTATAGATGTGTATATATACAACTCACAGAATACATGAATAATAAACTGTGAAAAGATAATGGAAAATGTGAATAACCAAATATGAAACGTGTCCTACTTTATCTAACAAACTATTGTATCCTACTATGTATAAAACAAACTAAAAGATAATTACAAGGAATACAAAAATATGACTAATCTTCTAAGAGCCTTTTCAAAACAGAAACACACCTAGCAGACCTCTCTCTTCTTCTTTGTTACTGCGTCACCATTATCTACACCAACATATGTTAACAAGTATTCTCAAGGAATCAGCTTGCAAATTCACAACTATTGCGTATTTCTTTCTCGACATCAGCTAAGTCTTTGTCAAAATTTATGGCTATTGAAATTTCTTTTAGTTCATTAAAGGGTTGATCTTATTAGAGTAGGGAGCACTTGTTATTTAGATATAAAAGAGAATTAAATTTATCTTTTCATTTCCATTTTTCTGGAAATATTTGTTATTACTTAATAGTTTAGTTGTATAAGATTGAAATATTCTTTTAGACTTTCATATTCATTATTAAGAAAAGTCTAAGATATTGGTATTTCAACATTTCATATCCTTATTAATGATTAAAACATGACTAGGAAAAGTTCTCTAATGACAAGAAATAGGAAAAAAGTTAATTATATCCTTGAGAGGAAAAATAGGATCATGTAAGCACCATCAAAATACTAAGAAGGAAAACACTCTTCGTAACAAAAATTGATTTAATTTTAAGAAATCCAAAAGAATGATCACATTTAAGAAGTTATACGATAAGTTATAATTTTTAGATTTCATAAAAATTAATCATACATATCCAAGATTAAAAATTCTATGACCTAATTAAAAACGAGCTTACATTTAATTTTCTTGAAGATTAATTTGTTGTCCCAACACAAAATTAAAAGTAGTAGAAAAAAATATTCTATAAAGTGGAGTATAAAAATAACAATTGAATAAAGGTTATTGATTTGATATATATATATATATATATATATATATATGAATTTACTTAAAAATTTAAGGAGTATGGAGAACACGAAAAGAATAATCATCATAGAGTTTATTAGTCATTTTTTTACAAGTCGATAAGCAATTGATCTTGAAAAAAAATCGTTGAAATTAATCAACCGCATTATTTTTAATGGTAAACTTTTTAATGAGTAATAAAATGTTATTTTAAAAAATTAAGATAACATTAGTGCAAACATTTGTCCAGTCGTCTAAATTAAGACTTTCACATTTACCTTGGAGATACGATTTTGTTCTGAACGGAAGACATTCCTCTATCTTAATTATATATCCAAGTCTTTGATATATCAATCAGATTAACTTATTTAACAAAATTGAATAATTTACAATAAAGGTATTGGTTCATCCAACTACAATGAGAATGATTCATGTAGAAAAGACATGTACATAAGTCTTAAAGAAATAAATCAATACTTATGACATACATTATCATATCTCTTGGAGATAAGATGACACTTTAATTATATATAATCCCTACAAATTTCTAATAAAAAATATATTCAGTTAAAGAATTGTTATTATTAGATAGCAAATTATAGTGTCAAACGGGGCTACACGTGCAGCGTATGTGCCCAGAGACAAGTATTATTAAAAGTGGGAATAAAAAAGTTTTAAAGGTTGGATTTTGACTTTACCCTTGCTATAAATTAAATGATATAAAATATTTAACTAATTAAATATTAAATTGTATCATTTTAATTAAAATGTTAATAACTTTTGGAATTCCTTAGATTAATTCCTAATTGAATAGCAAATTTAATAATATCTATCAACATTACTAGTAGTAGTAGTTTTAAGAAGACCTTGAAAAATTATGTACTAATTTTGTATTTCTTTTTCCATGTATATTGCTAGATTTATAAAGTCTTAAAAATAATGTGTGTATAGTATTTTTTTTTTTCTTTTTTTTTGTGTTTTCTCTCTATTAGACCTCTTAAACATTTATTATTGATTATTGTATTTTAGTACTCATTATATGCATGATTTAAAATAATTTTAATCTATAAAAATTCACATGAAATACACGTGCAACAAACGCGTCTAGAATCTAGTTTGAATGATATGACTGAAAGATATATGGAACTAAACAACTAATGTCTAAAGTAAAGTCTACTAACTAGAATAAAGAAGATTTAAGTTTTGTCGGGACATGGCTCCTAGCTATCACAAAAATAATAATTGTCTAGATGGAAAATTTAACTACTTACTACTATTTGAAGTCTCCAAATGAGGACTCGCTAACTATTGACTGGAAAGCTGCGACAGAAAAGTATGTACATGGAATGTACTGAGTACATAAGGTGACACTAAGCATAGTCAGCTCGGGTGGAAACATGTAACACGAATTTATGAGTTTTCAATTATCATAAACACTGAGATAAATGAAAGACATCTTAAAATCAGTGTATAAATATCATTTGAGAATCTGCTTTCAAATACATAAAGGTGAATCTATTTCAGTATACCTGAACTAAAAATGAATCTAAGATGTCATATCATTTCACAGAAAGTCAGATGTTTTCTGATTATTTGCTAATGTAAGGAATTTCCAACTACGTTAGTCATTTTTGAGTAAATATTAATATAGAGTGCACATGCATAATACATATAACTCAAAGGAGCATTTGCTTTCTTCTTTCGATAATTAAGGAGTGATAATATATTATTGTAGAAACATATAACACATAGAGAAGACGACAATTATCCTCTATTATTTATTGATAGTTGTTTAAATTTATACTATTAAACATTGAAGTTACGTGAATAATGAGGACTATTAGTAGATCTTATGATATCTACAAAATTGTTTATCTTTGATGTTTCTATGGCATGAACACTCCAACTTCAGATGACTTCACCGAGCACATCCTTTAAGTGGAACTATGCAAGAATAGGTGATACAATTGACACTATCAATCAGCACAACTACGAATATCAAAAAGAGGGTCTTCAGACCCATAATGCCTGTTAGAGAATCAGATATTTCTAGATAGTCCTTTTTAATGCTTCTTTCTAATTAATATTATGTTTAGCTTGTACAAGAAAGGTAGTCCTTGTTTTATGTAATATGTTTTGTAATAAAGTACAATAGTGGTTAGATAGGATGTAAGGTCTCTACTAACTTGTGACAAGCTTATATAGCTATATGTGTATGCCTTTAGTAACATGGTATCAAACAAATTCTTGGGTGCAGGCACTCATATGTTTACAAGAGAAATCTATCACATATGGGTGATAAATATGAAGGTTTATCTCAAAGCTCTTAGTCTATGGGAAACAATTGAAAGTGAAGATGATCCTCCTCCACTTTGACCAAATCCAACAGTTGCACATCTGAAGATTTATGAAAATGCGAAATCAAGGAAACCAAAGGCTATCACATGTCTTCATTCGCACTTTGAGATGTGATTTTCGCAAGAATAATGGCTTGTGGAACACCTAAATAAGCTTGAGAGAAGCTAAAAGAGGAGTTAGATGGAAGTGATAGAGTGAAGATTATCAACTCTTAACTATCAAACGAGAATCTGAGATGTTAAAGATGAAAGAAAGAGATACTGTGAAAGAATATTATGCCAAACTTGGAGAGATTGTTATCAAATAAGTCTATTTTGTTAAACCTTTTCAGATTCAAAGGTTGTGGAAAAGACTATGATAAGCTTACCAGCAAGGTTCAAGTCTTATATTTCAGCAATAGAGGAATTTTGTGATCTGAAGACTTTATATGTAGCGGAATTGAGCGGCAAGTTGCAAGCTCGAGAACAGCGATCAAGTATAAAAGATGAACAAGTAGTTGAAGTGGCATTTCAAGAAAATCATAAAGACAAGCAACATTTGAAGGAAAATATAAGGATGTCCGAAGATATAGTAGGAAAGGGCAAAAGATGAGAAGTTTGATGGTGAAAATTTTACAAGTACAGATGAGTCATGATTGTGGGACAAAAGATATGGGCATTTTTAACTATGCTACTTTTAAGTCTATGTATGAAAATGATTAACTAAGGACTTACTTGAGATCTCACTGTCTAAAAAAATTTGTGAGTCATGTCAGATAGGTACGGTACACAGGAAAGCATTTTTGTAACACCTCAGAAACAGAAAGTTGAGTTTTGAATGGAGAAGTTCCATTTTGGCACTGATGCAGTGATATACGAGTCTGACCTACAGACTGTAAGAAGTCATATGGGCCGTAGGAATGAAGTTGTAGGTCTTGGCTTGAGATTTGGAAAAATATCAAGTCCTTATAAGTTGAACTATGAAATAACAGATAGATCGTAGGTAAGTCTACGTGTCGTAAAAATTGCCCATAGGGTGATTCAGAGAATTGATTTGAGGTCTAGGAAAGAATTTGACGAGTCGTACTGTAGTCTATGGGTCGTAGGTGGGATCCGCATAAGTGATCTAGACTTGGTGAAATTTGTGGCTTGAACTTGTTCTTGTGGAATTGATATGAAATTTTGAGTCCTAGTAAATAATTCTATGACTGATAGGACAGTCCGTAGGTCAAAGTCGTAGGGTCTTCCGATAGTTTTTAATTAAGGGTGTTTGGTTTTTTTTTCTATCAAATTAACCCTTAAACTATGTCATTTTAGCCCTATAACTATCACTATAACCATTTTTACACATTAGACTAATCCAAAATCTTATCATTCACTCAATTATCTCAAATCCATCAAGTTTTCTTCTCCAAAATCCTCTCAAGAGCTCGTAAGGTGAAAGTTAGGGTTTCAAGCTTCAAGGACTCATCCTCGTTGCATTCTTAGGGCTTTGATTATCAAGGTATGTGGTAACTCACCAATGGATTTCTTTCATCCATTGGGTCTTGGGTCCTAAAGAAAACTCTAAATCTCCAATTCAATTTCACCCAA
Organism: Solanum acaule; assembly: GCA_036250505.1. Lineage (NCBI taxonomy): Eukaryota > Viridiplantae > Streptophyta > Magnoliopsida > Solanales > Solanaceae > Solanum > Solanum acaule. Next base: position 6,392 of record JAJOOR010008186.1, on the reverse strand, counting down.
TTATCTAATGTTTCATGTTATCCTTCATGGGTCCTATTTATTATGATTCAATTGATGTTATTTGATCCTATTATGCATGATTCAATCCAATCATATCTTTTCCAATTCATTTCATATGGACACATGCTTCATACTTGATTTCGACTATGAACTTATGAGCAATGCTTATGAACTTATGAATTATGATTATGAAAGCTATGCATGTTTTATAAAAGGGGTAATTTATGAACTATGAATGCTTTTGAGATAAGTATCAATGATTTGTGAAAGATTTTCTCACAATTAAATGGAATCATGATTTAGATGCTTTGAAAGGTAAGTGTGTATTGTGAAGAAGTTATGAAATCATGGTTTTGAAGGAGCTACTCTATTATGAACTTGTGATTGGATTAATAGTCTTAATTGCTTCCTTTCCCAGTATTTTTATACGATTATGATTATGCCTTTTCCATTAGGATTCACTTAGCATTGAGAGGACTTTGAGATGGAGGCTCTCCCCTAGTAGAGGTCGAGTCTCTAGAAGCAATTTCTTTGTCCCTTAACTATGTGACCTCGTAGGATTGTCTTAAAGGACCTAAGCTAGTGGATCCACTTTAGCGAATAATGAATGAGACAGAGTTCTGCCTTGGCAAGTAGATTCCCCTTTTCGGTGTGAGGGTCAAACCGGATTCCATGTTATAGCTCACATGGTCTTATTGCCGATTAATGGTAAATATCCCACAAATGAACTATGTTTCTATCAAAGGTTTTATGAAAGTTTCTCAAATGGTTTTAAGTATGCATTGACCTTGTATATAATTTATGATTTCTTTATAAAGGTTTTTATCATGTTTTACTTGGTCTTGCATATCATGTTCAAGATTTTGTAGATTTTCATACTTAGTACATTCACCGTATAATGCATATTTGTGTCTATATTATCTCAAAATATAGGGTCTGATGTTCCTCCTCTCGGGTGTGCTTAAATGGAAATTGCTCTGCTTAATCACTTGGATAGGTAAGTCATCATGGTTCGAGGGCAAAGCCATAGATACTTTCATTGGTTTTATGGTCTTTTCGTTTCAGACTTGTACGTGGTGTATGGGTTACGTCCCAACCACTCTTATGATGTTAGAAAGGCTTATGTCAGACTTAATAGTTTTTCGCGTATTTTTTGATGTACTCTATTGATATCCCTTATGTTATTTTATGATTTCATACTTATATTGATTATATCTCTTAAATTGTAATTCATTACATCATACTTATGTCAAGTGGCTTTTTTAGGATCTCGAGATCATATTTGTCATGTCACGTATAGCGTGTACTTTGGGTCGTGACAATTTCTTAAAAGTGCTACCTAGAGGGCAACTGAAAAACTTGAAATAGTTCACATAGATGTGTGTGGACCTATGCAGACATCATCTTGGGACCAAATAAATATTTTGTGCTCTTTATTGATGACTTAACAAGGATGATAACAAGCCTCAATTATTTTCAGTTTTTAAGAAATTTAAAGCTTTTGTTGAAAGAAAAAGAGGTTGTATGCTGAAGGTCTTTGACGCTAGGGAATGGTGGTGAATACACTTCATATGAGTTCAATAAGTATTGTGAAGATATGGGAATTAATCACAAGTGGACGTTAAGCTATTCACTCAAAAAAATGGAGTCTTAGAGAGAACATGATTGTTGTTGAAACTACTAGATGTTAGTTGCTTGAAAAGAAACTACCACAAATATTTTGGGCATAAGTTTTCTTTTACTTCAGTGTATTTGTTAAGTAGGCTGACAACTAAAGTTGTGGATGGAAAAACACATATTGATGCGTGGAATGGAATAAGACCATATGTGAAGCACTTAAAAATCTTTGGTTCGATTTGCTATTCTTATGTTTCTTCGGTCAAAAGAAGCAAACTTGAAGTGAAAGGTGAATTAGGGATCTTTATTGGTTATTCATCACAAGCCAAGGTTTATAGAGTATTCAACTTCCAAACAAAAAGTATTTCAGTCAGAAGAAATGTACTAGTGGATGAGCATGCTTATTGGAACTGGGATAAAGAGCAAATTGAGAAAGATAATGCATGTTTTTAGAAAGTGTGTCCGGTGCCTGAAATACAATCATTTGTCTCTCAAAATTCAAAAGAAGTTGAAGAATCAGACGGGGAATCCTCACTTGATTCGCCAATTTTGAAGACAAGGTTTCTTTACGAGATATATCACAGATTTATGTTGCAGTCTCAGAACCAAATAGCTATCAAGAAGCATCAAGACATGAAATTTGGATTGAAGTTATGAAAGAGGATATTTGTATGATTGAGAAGAATGATACTTGGAAGGTGGTTGATAAACCCGAAGTCAGAAATTGTTACAAAGAAAAGGAAGAAGATCTTCAAGTCTACAAGGTGTAAACAGTAGGAAATCATTGTTGTAAATTGCTATAGAAATTTAAAGATGAAGGCTGAAGTTTTCTTGAGTTCTATATAATTCTCTAGATATTTCATTACATAAGGTTTATACTTAAATAAAGTGAGAAAATTACAATCACATAATAAACAAAATATCTCACACTAAACTATGCACGTATGTGGATCACTAACCACCACTCACTTTAAATCTAAAGACTGGTCTACTAAAAAAATATCTAGAATCTAAGAGTTTCTAGAGAAATTCTAATTTCCTAACATAAATGTAATAGGGTGAAGAGGGTTTATAGAACAAAAATTAATCTAGATAGCTCACTTTATAAATACAAAGAAAAATTTTTTTGTGAAAGGTTACGCACAAATTGTTGGTTTGGATTATGGAGACACATTTGCACATGTTGCACGACATGATACAATAATGCTATTTTTTTGGCAGCCCAATTAAATTGGAAGTTGTGTCATCTGAATGTGAAATTGGCATTCTTCAATGGAAAGTTGTAGGAGGAGATTTATGTCGACCAACCAGAAGGTTTTTCTTTTTCAGTAATGGAGGATTAAGTGTACAAGCTACATAAGCCATTATATGGATCTAAGCAAGCTACTCTAGCCTGGTACAATAAAATTGATGCTCATCTCATTTATTGTGGCTTTAAAAGAAGTGAAAATGAAGCCATTTTATATGTGAAGAAGGCTACAGGAGGATATGTTCTTGAGTTGTCACTCTATGTTGATGATCTTTTGTTAACGGGAAGCAATAATTCTATGGTGAATCACTTCAAGCTAGATATGGAGACCAAATTTGAAATGTCCTATTTGGGTTAAATGAGTTACTTTGTAGGAATGAAGATCCACCACGATACTTGTGGATTCTAAATTTCTCAGAGAAAATATGCAAGGGATATCTTAAAAGATTCAAGATCAAGAGGTGCAAGCCTGTACCAACCCCACTGGTTCACAATGATAAGACATCAAAGTTTGAAGGAGGTGTGATGAGTCCACAAATTGGACTCATTTAGGGCTTTATTTTGATAAGAATAGTGTCCTCAAATGCTTATTTTATCTAAATATCTGATGAAAACTCTTAAGTTTCAGGTATTTAAAATTTTAGTGAAAGCCTGGACACTTAGGCGCAAAAAGGAACAAGAAGGCCGAAAAGAACGAAGAAGTTGAAGCTCAAGCATCGCCAAGCACACTTGGTGATTTGCCGAAGGGATTTACTCTGCCATTTGTTCCAGTACGCGAAGCCTTGAAGAAGAAGGATAAAAAAGGTGATGAAAGAAGCAGTCGGCGCTTCGCCGAATAGTTCCACAAAGAAGTACTATACCGCCCAAAGGTCCAGAACATGAAAATGCGGAAGCTAAGCACGAAACGACGATGAGACAGATGAAAGGCAAATCACCAAAGTCATTAGGCGATATCAACTAACTTCGCCGAAAGATCCACTAGCGCTATTTTCTGAAATTATAAATACTGAACTGATTATTAATTTTAGAGAGTCGAACTTTTATTTTAATTTCCAAAATAGAATAGTACTTTTTGGATATTTTTCTCTCAAGTTTGGAGAGGGCTTTTGCGAGACTTGAAGAAAGAAGAATTTCATCTTCCCCAAGTTGGAAGTGGGTGTTCTCCATTCTTCTTCCTTTGCTTAAATCAAGGTTTAATTTCTTATACCCATTTGATTTTACTATCATTTTAGGTGTATTTTGTTTTTTCTTGATGTGTGGCTAAAAACCCCTATTCTTGGGGTGTGATTTAGCAAATATGTATTGATATTATTGTTGGGTCTTTCTTCCTGATAGGTTAGATGTAGTTTAATGGTGATTTTACCTTGTGGTTGTAGTTTAATCTAAAGGGTTTGTAGTTGCAAATCCAAAGCCACCCATGTGTTTTCAGCTTGCCCGAGAGGGAGGTCGTGAAACCAAGACCACTAGACTGATGGCCTAAGGAGTGGGTCGACATGAGGTTTAGCCTTAGAGGGTGAGCCCTAGTCCCATATCCTAACACTCAGCTCGAGAGAGTGAGTAGGGTAAGGCGTAAGATGGTCTTTATGCAGCAAATGGGTGTCCGAGAGGAATCCATTTGAAACGGGGTAAGTTGCCCAAGAGGGAACTTATTTCCATTTAAAGCTTAGCCTAGTCACTATTATCTTACAAATTTCCTTTCAAAAGCATGTACCTAACTACTTATCTCAACTTGTCTTGCGGTCACACCCCAAGAACATTTCCCCATACTTGATTTTCTTGTAAATTTTTTCTATTTTTACTACTTGTGACAAAACCCCCAAATCGTTATTTGATACTTTTGTGTCACCCCCTTTTATTTACTATGTTTTTACTCGTTAACATCTTTAGCTTCGACTAGTTAGAGCTAAATTTTATTTTTCTATCAATTCTCAAAACCACTCCCTTGGGACACGACCCCAACCTTTAGTTGGGTTACTATACTATCGACGATCGTAGACACGTATACGGTAGGTTAGTGTCGTTGGTCACGATAAACATCAAAATGGCGCCGCTGCCGGGGAGTGGTGTTCGTTGAGAATTTTTAGATTAGTAGAATTTTTGTTCTTCTTAGTTGTAGTTCACTAATTTAATTTTTAGTTTTGTTCTGTTGATTGTGTAAGCATTTCAGAAAGCATGAGTGTTAACGGTAGTAACGGGAGCCAAGTGGGCTATCAGGATGAAATTGGTAACCTCAACGATGTCCAAGAGCCCAACATCAATGATCCACATCTCATGGGAGGTGTCAGAGCCATTCGTCTACCTCCAGCAGAGGGAAATACGGTGTTCCACATAACAAGCACCATGTTGCAACTTTTGCAACTAAAATGACTTTTCAGTGGATTGGCTCATGAGGACCCACATGAGCATCTTCGAAACTTCGTGGATGTGTGTGGACCTTTCTCGTTCAAGAACATCTCTCAGGAATTAGTTCGATTAAGACTATTCCCTTTCTCATTGATGGGGGAAGCTTGCAAGTGGCTAGTTGAATTACCACAAAATTCAATCACTTCATGGGAGGAGCTGGTCATCGCATTTAATGTGCGAATTTTCCCTCTCTCGAAGATGATGACTATTCAGGATAATATCCAAAGCTTCAAGCGTCTGAATGGAGAGCCTCTTCATGAAACTTGGCTCCGGTTTAAGAAATTGGTGCTACAATACCCGACCCATGGTCTACCTGATAATGTGCTCCTTCAATACTTTTACCGGAGTCTAGACTCGGTGAACAAAGGTGTAGCTGACCAACTCTTGCCCGAAGGCTTAATGTAGCAACCATACGCAGTAGCAACTCAACTTCTCGATGGGATGACAACCATCAACAAGGCATAGAAACTCGCGAAGACCAGGTCTCACCGGTCACATTTTAGCTATCCAAGGAGCAGGTTTAAAAAGATAATGAGAGAGACCAAAACATGGCCAAGATCATGACGCAGTTTGACATTTTATCTAAAAATGTCATGGGGGCTGGCGCCCGTGGTGTCAATGTTGTGGGAGTCGGGGGTGCAAATCCTGAGGAGATGAAGTTTGAAGCTGTGTATGACGAAGAACTAAATTTCCTAGCTAACCAAGGCGGGGGCTACCGTTTAAACTACCCAAGGCAGGGTGGTAATCAAGGATGGGTTAGAGATGAAGGATGGAAGGATCGAGATGGTGAATGGAGGGACCATAATCCAAATTGGAAGGCTGGGGAGAAGGATAGATATGTGCCTCCCCACGAGCGTCAGAAGCCCAATGATTCGGAAGGTGGTAGGTCTGAGGATATGCTCTCGCGTATCCTAAACAAAGTTGAAGGGTCAGACAAAATGCTAAAGGTATGAAAGACGACATGTCTACTGTAACGACCCGGAAAATGATAGAGTGAAACTAGAGCCTCACATGTGAGTTTGGATTCGAGAACTTAATGAAATGGTTATAATTGAATTTGACCCAAAAAGTTCTTAAAATGTGCTTCGGAAGTTACCGGAAACTTGTTTAGCTGTATATAAAA
>JAJOOR010008185.1:0-42947 GCA_036250505.1 Solanum acaule | reverse complement strand
GGAGTGGGTCGACATGAGGTTCAGCCCGAGAGGGTGAGCCCTAGTCCCATATCCTAACACTCAGCTCGAGAGAGTGAGTGAGGTAAGGCGTAGGCTGGCCTTCATGCGGCAAATGGGTGTCCGAGAGGAACGCATTTGAAACGGGGTAAGTTGCCCGAGAGGGAACTTATTTCCATCTAAAGCTTAGCCTAGTCACTATTATCTTGCAAATTTCCTATCGCAAGCATGTACCCAACTATTTATCTCAACTTGTATTGCGGTCACACCCCAAGAACTTTTCCCCATACTTGATTTTCTTGTTATTTTAGTTGTTTTTACTACTTGTGACAAAACCCCTTTTCATATTTGACACTTTCGTGTCACCCCCCAAATTTACAATGTTTTTTCGCAATTCTCTTTAGCTACGACTAGTTAGAATGAAATTCTAATTAACTACTATTTTCACTACCACTCCCTTGGGACACGACCCCAACCCTTGGTTGGGTTACTATATTATCGACGATCGTAGACACTCGTACCGTAGGTTAGTGTTGTTGATTACGCAAACATCATATTGCAGAGTTCGTTGATTAAGTCCCAAATTGTCAACAAGTTACGGTAGAGCACCAACGGCCTAGTGGTATGGCTTAAAATATAGAGATTTTGGAATGGAAGTGGGAGATGATCAATATGGATTTTATTACTTGGTTGTCGCAGGCTCGCAGTCAACATGATTCTATTTGGGTGATTGTAGATCAGATGACTCAATCAGTCCACTTTTTGTCGGTAAAGACTACCTATCCAGTAGAGGATTATTCCATGTTATATATTCAAGAGGTAGTTAGACTTCATGGAGTTCCAGTGTCCATCATTTAAGATAGAGGTACGCAATTTACTGAACAATTTTGGAAGTCTTTGCAGAAAGGTTTGGCTTTGAAAGTTCATTTGAGTACTGTTTTTCATCCCCAGACTAATTTTAACACCTCAGAAAAATCAGTTTTTGGAATTAACAGGAAAACCTGTGAACCATGGCAAGGTTTACGAACCGCGAAAGAAACCACAATCTGTTGATCTGCCCGTGGCTCATGCCCTCCCAGAAGAGGTGGACCACGAGATCCTTCACGGGCCATGGACCACCCGACGAGCCGTGGGAAGGATCGTGTAAGCTAGGCACAACCTCACCAAGCTTAGACACGGTTTGTGGAGTGGACCATAGAGAGAAGGGCCAAGAACATGTAGCTACTGACCAACTGACCAGGACCCATACAACGGACCATGGTCCTTGTGACGGGCCATCGTTACGTCCGTGGTTAGCCCAGTTAGATGTTTAGTGGGGCCATTTTGGCCTTTCCCCATGCGTTGGACACCTAACTACGTCATTTAACCCCTAAACTACGTAGGTTTTGTCAGTTTGAGCCTAGTAACTTAGTCAGAACCTACTTGAATCGATCATTCACAAAAATCATTCAAACTTAGAGCAAATGAAGAAGAAAGAGGCGCTAGTTTCCCCAACAACAACTAGAAGGTTTCTTTTAAGTTTCATCCCAAAATCGAATGATTTCGATGTGGTTTTTGTCACCAGGTATGTGGGATTTCACTAGTGGGTTCCTTTCACCCATTAGGTCCCTAGAATTCAGTTATATTCTTGAGTAGACCTAGGGTTTCTCGAACTTAAAATAATTAATATGATTTAGTTGTTGTAACGTTCTTAATCAGATTATCATGTCTTAGTAACGTTTTTGCGTAGATTCTTGCATGAAACTCAGAATCCTAGTTGTGTAGTTATTTTAGTTCATGAATTACACTAGCTAGGACAGATAAACAGATATACATGCGTCAGTTTTCAAATGTTTCATTATCAGTACTTAATGTTGCATTTTTAGTTAGCATGTCAGAATATTGAGCTATCTAGTTTATTTCAGTTATGTTGTATTTTACACATTCTAGTTGGAAGTAGGCTTAATATCGAGTTGGACTAAAGTCAGTCACCCTCATAGTCCCAAAACTACATTCCCCCGTAGGTTAAGTCCCCTCTGTGGGCATCATATTTGATGATTACGCCAGTCATGCCTCTATACCCCTGGATAGGTATATTGGATCCTCTCGATGGGGTATATACATCAGACTCCACGTTTAGCTCATGTGGTTTTATGCCAGTTAATAGTAGCTCCCACAGTCAGATTCTATTACTTTGACCAGGCTATCAGTTACAGTTCAGTATTAAGTTTCAGCATGTTATGAATTTGGTCATTGCATTCAGTTTAGTTCATATTCAGTATGTTCATTGTATTTATCATGTTCATCTTATATCATTGCCCAATATGCTTTGTTCAGTTATGTATATTGTTCAACTTTATCCTATCATGCATGCTCAGTAGCTTTCAAGTACTAACGTATACTCGGCACTACATCTTCTCATGATGTAGGTTCAGGTCCTCAGCCTTCTAATCATGCGTAGATCGGTTCCCGATCCGTATTCAGCAGCATCAGTGGTGAGTCCTCATTCTTCGAGGACTATAAACATGTTTTCTTTTACTTTCAGTCTTTCAGTTTCAGTTTTGCTAGAGTTAGCTGGGGGCATGCCCCAGTATCTCTAGTAAGTTAGAGGCATATTTCAAACATGTTAGATTCAGTTTTAGCTTTGAGGTTGATCTTCCATTGTTATTAAACTCCCAATTTCTATATTAAGACAATATTTAGTATCCCCCATTTCATTTTATATCACATTTAAAGCTTCCATAAAGTATTTCTTACTTCAGTTTATCTAGTATGCTTATGATATGCTAGCTCAGGGTTAGCTTGGGGTCACTTGTGATCCTAGGTCCCGTGTTTACGTCAAGGGTGTAGCCTCGGGGCGTGAAGAACTTGGTATCAGAGCATTAGATTTAAGAGTCCTAGGATGTCTGAAATGTCACACTAAGTAGAATCCTTTCCATGGGTGTGAAGTGCACCACATTTAATGAGAGGGAGGCTACGAAGTATATTAGGAAAAAATGGCACCTTCTTGTTATTCTTATCGTGTATGGGTATGATCTTCTTTCTAACTCGACGTTATGTGTTTTAGATCATGCCTCCTTGTAGAGCTTACGCAAGGAATGCTAATACCCACAACGGTGATGCAGTTCCTCCAATCCCAAACCATGAGGTTTCGAATATAGAGTTTCAGAACGCCATTCAACTTTTGGCCCAGAGTGTAGCCAACCAGAACAATCAGCAGGTTCCAGTTCATACATATACTAGTGGTGGATCAGTGGCAGCTAAGGTCCGTGATTTTTTTAGGATGAATCCGCCAGAATTTCTAGGGTGGCAAGTTGGTGAGGACCCTCATTACTTCATTAATGAGGTCAAGAAGATCTTTGGAGTGATGCAAGTGACTGGAAATGATATGGTAAAGTAAGTATCCTACCAGCTCAAGATGTAGCTCACATTTGGTTCACTTAATGGAAGGAAAACAGGGCTGAGAATGCAGCTCCTGTGACTTGGGAGTGTTTTACCGGAGCTTTTCTACACAGGTTCTTTCCAAGAGAGATGAGAGAGGGAATAGCTTAGGAGTTCATGAATTTGAGTCAAGGTTCTATGACAGTCCAAGAATATAGACTTAAGTTCACCCAGCTCTCCATGTATGCTCCACATATGGTTGCCGATTCCAGGGCAATAATGAATAAGTTCCTATTTGGGCTATCTGACTTGGTGAAGACAGAGTGCAGAAATGCGATGTTGTTAGAGGATATGAATATCTCTAGGCTCATGACTCATGCTCAGCAGGTTGATGGAGATAAGCTTAGGGAATAGGCTAAGGACAACAAGAAGGCTAGGACAGGCAACTATGTTTACTCTCAGCAGAAATTCGGTGGTGGAAATCGCTCACAGTTTCAGCAAAGGTCTTTAGCTCCAGCACCTTCATCAGCTTGTTCTCCATCCCCCAGGTTTTGACAGGATCAGAAAGGTAGGGCATCAGGCTCTAAGTATTAGGGGAGTGTTTTAGGTACCAGAACCTACCCAACTTGTCCAAAGTGTGGTAAGAACCATCCGGGCGAGTGTCTTGCAGGAAAGAAAGGATGTTTTGGGTATGGTCAGTCTGGTCACAGGTTGAGAGATTGTCCTTTTTTTAAACATGGTCAAGGAGGTATTAATACTAGAGCTCAGTCTACAGCTCCAGAAGCACCAGCAGGTCGACCACCTCAGCAGTGTGCTTCATTTGGTACAGGTGGTGGTCAACGCCAAAATAGGTTGTATGCTCTCTAGGCTCACCAGGACCATGAAGATTCTCCGGATGTGGTCAATGGTATGTTGCGAGTCTTTCACTTAGATATTTATGCTTTGTTAGATCTAGGGGCTACTCTTTCCTTTGTAACTCCTTATATAGCAGTAAACTTCGGTCTCAGTCCAGAAACTCTCTCAAAACCCTTCTCAATCTCTACTACAGTTGGTGACCCAGTTATAGCTAGACGGGTATATAGAAATTTCCCTGTCACAGTCTTTCAGAAAGTCACCTCAGCAGATCTTGTAGAGTTAGAAATGGTAGACTTTGATATCATTCTAGGCATGGATTGGTTACATTCATGTTATGCCTCAGTCGATTGTGGGACTAGGATCGTTCGTTTCTAGTTTCCAAATGAGTCAGTCTTAGAATAGAAAGGTAGTAGCTCAGTGCGTATGGGTCGATTCATTTCCTACCTTTAGGCCAGAAAGATGATCTCGAAAGGGTATCTCTATCATCTAGTTTGGGTTAAGGATTCAAGCTCTGAAACATCAACTATGGAGTCAATTCCAATAGTAAATGAGTTCCCAAAAGTGTTTCCAGAAGATCTTACCGGAGTTCCTCCTAAAAGTGAAATCGATTTCAGAATTGATATCCTTCTATATACCCAACCTATCTCTATTCCTCCTTGCAGAATGCCTCAGACTGAACTTAAAGAATTGAAAAAATAGTTGAAACACCTTCTAGATAAGAACTTCATCAAACATAATATTTCCACATGGGGTGCACCAATATTGTTTGTGAAAAAGAAAGATGGTTCTCTTAGAATGTGCATTGACTATCAGTAGTTGAACAAAGTAACAAACAAGAATAAGTACCCTATCCCCATGATTGATGACTTGTTTGACCAACTTCAAGGTGTTAGTCATTTTTCAAAGATAGACCTCAGATCCGGTTATCATCAGCTCAGAGTCAGAGATAGTGACATTCCGAAAACAGCCTTCAGAACTTGGTATGGCCATTATGAATTTGTAGTTATGTTATTTGGACTAACCAATGCCCCTGCATCTTTCATGGATTTGATTAACAGAATGTTCAAGCATTATTTGGACTTGTTCGTTATCGTCTTTACTGATGATATCCTCATTTACTCTAGGAATGAGGAAGAACATGTGACTCATTTGAGAGTTGTCCTGCAAACTCTCAAATATTGAAAGTTATTTGCTAAGTTTAGCAAATGTGAGTTTTGGTTACAATCAATTGCTTTCCTTGGTCATATAACGTCTAGTGAAAGGATCCGGGTGGATTTTCAGAAAATAAAGGCAGTGAAACAATGGCCCAGACCTACCTTTCCTACAGATATTAGAAGTTTCTTAGGTTTAGCCGATTATTACAGAAGGTTTGTGGAAGTAGTTTAAACCATAGATTCTCCATTGACTAAGTTCACTTAGAAAAAGGTTAAGTTTCAGTGGTGAGATGAGTATAAGAAGAGCTTCTCAGAACTCCAAACTAGGTTGACTACAACTCTTATTTTGACTATACCAGAGGGCTGGGACGGCGATGTGATCTATTGTGATGCATCCAGAGTCGGCCTAAGTCGTGTGTTGATGCAGCGAGATAAGGTTATAGCTTATGCTGCTAGAAATCTTAGAGTGCATGAGAAGAACTAGCCAACTCATGACCTCGAGCTCGCAGCTGTAGTATTTTCACTATAGATTTGGAGGCATTACTTGTATGGTGTTCACGTAGTTGTGTTCATAGACCATAAGAGCCTTCGGTATGTGTTCACCCAGAAAGAGTTAAATCTTCGCCAAAGGAGATGGCTTGAGTTCCTCAAGGACTATGATATGAATGTGAGTTACCATCCTAGTAAGGCCAATGTAGTAATTGATTCTCTTAGCAGACTATACATGGGTAGTGTAGCACATGTTGAGAAGAAAGGAAAGAACTAGAAAAATATGTTCACCGCCTTGCTCGCTTCGGAATTTTCCTTATGAGCATAGCAGATAGGGTCTAACAATCCAGAATGGGTCAGAATCTTCATTGGTAGCAGAGGTTAAGGAGAAACAAAACAGTGATCCTATATTGCTTCAATGGAAGGGTGCAGTCCATCAACAAAAAGTTGAGGTTTTCTCCTAAGGGGAAGATTGTGTGCTTTGCTACCAGGGTCATTTATGTGTTCCTAAGGTAGGTGAGATTAGATAGCAGATCCTTATAGAAGCCCATAACTCTAGGTATTCTATTCATCCAAGTTCCATCAAGATGTACCCTGATCTACGGGAAGTCATTTGGTGGAATGGCATGAAAAGGGATATAGCAGATTTTGTGGCTAGGTATCCTAATTGTAGACAGGTGATGGTAGAACATCAAAAACCAAGAGGTGTGACTCAAGAGATTAACATTCCTACATGGAAGTAGGACGTAATAAACATGAACTTCATTACAGGCTTACCTCGTACTCGCAGGAAGCATAACTCCATTTGGGTGATAGTAGACAGAGTTACTAAGTCCACTCACTTTTTGGTTGTTAAGAGTACAGATTTAGCGGAGGAAAACACCAAGCTTTACATTAATGCGATAGTCAGGTTGCATGGGGTTCCTTTATCTATCATCTCAGATAGAGGTCCTCAGTTTACCTCTCATTTCTGGAAGTCATTTCAAAAAGGTCTTAGTACTCAGGTTAATATCAGTACAGTGTTTCATCCACAGACGGATGGTCAGGAAGAACGTACCATTCAGACCTTAGAGGAAATGTTAAGAGCTTGCGTGATCGACTTCAAGGGAAATTGGGATGATCACCTTCCTCTTATAGAGTTCGCCTACATTAATAGCTACCATTCCAGCATTCAGATGGCCCCTTATGAGGCATTGTGTGGGCATAGATGTAGATCTATAGTTGGCTGGTTTGAAGTAGGTGAAGCAGCCTTGATAGGGCCAGATTCGGTTCATGATGCTATGGAAAAGTTCAGCTCATCAGAGATAGACTAACGACAGCCCAGAGTCGTCAGAAGTCCTATGCAGCTGTAAGGAGAAGGGACTTAGTGTTCCAAATTGATGATTGGGTTTTCCTGAAAGTGTCACCTATAAAGGGGATGATGAGGTTTGGCAAGAAAGGGAAGCTCAATCTTAGGTATGTAAGTCCTTACAGAATTTTAGGAAGGATTGGTAAAGTGGATTATGATTTAGAGTTGCGAGCAGAACTAGCAATAGTCCATCCAGTCTTTCACATTTCCTTGTTGAAGAAGTGTGTGGGTTATCCAGCATCCATAGTACCATTGGAAAGTGTGGTTGTGAAGGATAGTCTCACTTATAAAGAGGTGCCAGTTGAAATTCTTGATCGACAGGTTCGAAGGTTGAGAAACAAAGAAGTCACTGCAATTAAGGTTATGTGGAAGACCAGTCCATAGAGGGAGCTACTTGGGGAGCAGAAGAAGCCATGAAGGCCAAGTATCATCATCTCTTTCCTTCCGACTCCACTCCAGCTTAAGGTAATAGTTCCTCTCCAGTCTTTCAGTTACTCTTGCGTAAATTCATTCTTAGTATCTTCCTCCTTCAGTTATACCTGCATTTTCAGCGTATTTGTGTGTTCATGGGACTTAGTTCAGTCAGATTTCAGTTTCCAGTATTTAGTGGTAGGGTTTGTAGCTCTTTCCCTCCATACTCAACTAATTTAGTCTTCATTCGAGGACAAATGTTCCCAAGGGGGAGATATTGTAACACCTCAGAAAAATCAGCGTTTAGACTCAGCAGAAAAATTTGTAAACCACAGCAGGGTTCACGGACCATGAAAGGAACCACAATCCATTGACCTGTCTGTGGCTCATTCCCTCCCACAAGAGGTGGACCACGGGACCCTTCACGGGCCGTGGATCATCCCACGTGCCGTGGGGAGGATCTTGTAAGCTAGGAAAAACCCTACCAAGCTCAGACACCAGACTATAGAGCCCTTTACGGGTCGTGATCTTGATGACAAGTTGTGGTGGATTCCTTGAAGCCAAGCCAGTAGGCCCCTAGCCCATGTAAAAGACCATGGTGACCTTCACGGTCCGCGATCCTTCACACAGTCAATAAAGTGGACTATAGAGGGAAGGGCCAAGAACCAGTAGCTACTGGCCAACAGACCACGACCCATATGATAGACCGTGGTCCTTGTGATGGGCCATCATTGCGTTCGTGGTCGGGACACGTCAGATTTGAAGTGAGGTAGTTTTGGTCTTTTTCCCTATGTGTTGGACACCTAAACTACATCGTTTAACCCCTAAACTATGTAGTTTTGGTCAGTTTGAGCCTAATAACTTAGTCAGAACATACCGTAATCGATCATTCACCAAAATCATTCAAACTTAGAGAAAAAGAAGAAAAAAGTTATGCCAGTTTCCCCAACAATAACCACCAGGTTCCTTTCAAGTTTCAGCCCGAAATTGAAGGATTTCTCGGTGGTTTTTATCACCGGGTATGTGGGATTTTACTAGTGGGTTCCTTTAACCCATTAGGTCCATAGAACTCAGTCATATTCTTGATTCCATTCTATTATGTAGACCTAGGGTTTCTAGAACTTTAGATAATTAATATGATTTAGTTGTTGTAACGTTCTTAATCAGATTATCATGTCTTAGTAACATTTTTGCGTAGATTCTTGCATGAAACTCAAAACCCTAATTGTGTAGTTCTTTTAGTTCATGAATTACACTAGCTAGGACAGCTAAACATATATGCATGCCTCAATTTTCAAATGTTTCATTATCAGTTCTTAATGTTGCAATTTTAGTTAGCATGTCAGAATATTCAGTTATCCAGTTTATTTCATTTATGTTGTATTTTACACATTCTAGTTAGGAGTAGGCTTAATAATGAGTTGGACTGTAACATCTCTCACCTAGAAACGACTAGAAAGAGTTAAAATCTGAAAATATTGATTTTTGGAAAAATTAAGGAAATCTGGAAAATTATGTCTAAGTTAAGAAAGTGAGTTTTGGTCATTTTCAAATGACCATAAATCCTAGCTCACGATGAGTTAGGAGTATTTCTTGATATGTTTGGAAAGCCCTTGGGAAGATATTTCCAACGCCACCGAGTTTGCATGATTTCAACATCGTATTAGTGAGATATGCCTTTTGGAAGTTGGGATGTTGGATTGAGGAAAGTCCCAATCCGGATTTAGGGAAGGGCAAAGTAGTCTTTTCTCTAATTAATTTCCTCATTCGTTTTTAGGAATTTATTGGGGTAAAAACATGACTTAGTCAGTTTGGAGAATTGAGAAATATGCTTAGGGCTTGGAGAAGAGAGAAAAGCCAAGATTTCGCCAAGAACGTCAAGCTTTAGGAGTGGAATTCGTCGGGGGCGATCCCTATTAAGGTATGTGAGATCTTTTAGTGATGGGTTAGTTCACCCACACACCAAATTGTTTCAATTCAGTGATTTTGGGTTGTTCCCATGTTAAAAAGTGAAGTTCTTGAAGTACATCGTTAAGTTCTTGATTTGGTTGTGTTGTTGAAGTTTCTTGTTGATTTGATTCATATTTCCGAGTGTTTTTTCAAGTTAAATATGTTGTATGTTGAGGGTACTATTGATCCTAAGTGTTTGGGGAAGGAACCATTGAAGTTTAGAGGGTTTAGAGATGAAAAATGAAGAAGAGAAATTGGGGATTTTCTGGGCAAAGGCTTGGGGCGTCGCGCCTGCCAGAGCGCCACAAAAGTTCCTCTAAACTTTGGCCTCTGGCGCGTCGCGCCAGCCAGAGCGCCATAGAAAGTTCTATGAAATTTGAGGGTTGGCGCCCCGCACCTCTCAGAGCGCCAGGGACGCCAGTTCTCCCCATTCGTTCCCCACCTTTCCGTACTTGTTCCTAAGCGATGTACTTATGTTTACTAGTTGATTCCAACACTCTAAGGTACATCTAAACATCATGAAATCATCCATAAACATGAGATCATGAACCTTGAATCCATAATCCAATTCAAGGAAAGTTAAGATCAAAGTCAAAGAAGTTAAGAATCAAGTCTAGAAGTTAAGAAGCAAGTCAAAGTAAAGTTTCTTAAAGTTTTCAAGTAGCTTTATTAAACGTTTAAACTTCGTTTTAACGCTCAAGTTTCAAGTAAAGTAAAGAGTAAAGAGTTGAGTTCATTTCTCAAAGTTATTAGGGGATTAAGTATACCCAAAGAAATTTATAAATGTTTTCACATTTGAGCAAGAAAGGAACTATAATTTCCAAATGAGCCTTTGGCCTAGTTTTCAGAAAAGGGAACATCTATTCCAAGAGAGCCTTTGGGCTAAACCTTGAGCAATTATCTCAAACTAAAGAAAGAGGTGTTTAAAACACATATGAGCTAAAGTATATTTTTGGGAGTAGTATTGAGCACCGAATTGGGGACGCGAGTTCATATTAACTCAAATCTCCATAAGAACCATGTAGCCATCATGGGTATTAATGGGTCATACTTTTTAGATGATCACATAAGTTAAGCTAGTGGATCCACTAAGTTAAGTAAGGTCCTTTATCACGGCAAGGTATAGGATGGTCCTTGGGCAACGTGAAGTAAAATGTTGTATTATCACTAGGGCTCATAATGGTGGTTGTCGGTTAAAGAATCTCCCACTAAAGTTATATTACTTTATATATAAGTAAAGTTGAGTTTGTTATTACTTTAGCTTTAACGAACTAAGTTGTTTACACTGTTTTACAAACTTTATATATATTTCATGTGTCTTATTGCTTTATATTGAGTTCAGTTATTCATGAGTTGAACAAAGCCAAGGTAAGTGTTCCTTTGTACTCCTTTCAAGCTTAAGTTGTTGTTTAGCATTCCAACTCGCATACTCGTACATTCAATGTACTGATGCCAGTTGGCTTCCATCTTATTAAGATGCAGACACAGGTATTCAGGATCAGCATCCAGCGCGTTGTTGATCTAGTCGAGCACTCCAGAGTTAGTGGTGAGCCTCCTTGCATTTCGGAGGACTCTTTTATTCGCTTTCCTAGCTTTTCTTTATTAGGATGTTGTGGGGTCTGTCCCAACATCCATCTCAGTATTATAGAGTCTTCATAGATAGTCAGACGGTCTATGTATTTACAGATATTCTATTTGAGACATAAGTTGCCATTTTGGCCAGATTTTATCATTTCAGTTGTTTTATGAACTTAAATTATGTTGACTTAAGTCTTCCGCTGATTTAAGTAGCTAGGCCAAGGGTTCTCTTGGGACCAGCAATGGTCTTTGAGTGTCGGCCACGTCCAGGGTGCAGACTCGGGGCGTGAAATGGACTAAGGTCAGTCACCAGCATAGTCCCATAGGCTAAGTCCCCTCTGTGGGCATCGTACTTAGTGATCACGTCAATCATGCCTCTATACCCCTGGCAAGGTATATTGGGTCCTCTCGATAAGGCATATACATCGGACTCCACGTTTAGCTCAGGTGGTTTTATGTCAGTTATTAGTAGCTCCCACAGTCAGATTCTATTACATTGATCAGGTTATCAGTTACAGTTCAGTTTTCAGTTTCAACATATTATGAATTTGGTCATTGCATTCAATTTAGTTCATTTTCAGTATGTTCAGTATATTTATCATGTTCATCTTATATCATTGCTCAGTATGCTTTGTTCAATTATGTATATTGTTAAGTTTTATCCTATCATTCATGCTAAGTACCTTTCAAGTACTGACGCATACTCTGTGCTACATTTTCTCGTGATTTAGGTTGAGGTCCTTAGCATTCAGATCACGCGTAGATTGGTTCCTAATCCGTATTCAGCAGCATCATTGGTGAGTCCTCATTCTTCGAGGATGATAAACATGCTTTATTTTACTTTCAGTCTTTTAGTTTCAGTTTTTCTAGAGTTAGCTAGGGGAATGTCCCAATATCTCTAGTCAGTTAGAGGTTTATTTCAGACATAGTTAGATTTAGTTTTAGTTTTGCGTTTGATCTTCCAATTGTTATTAAACTCCAGTTTATATATTCAGACAGTATTGGGTATTCCCCATTTCATTTTATATCACATTTAAAGCTTCCGCAAAGTATTTCTTACTTCACTCTATCTAGTATGCCTATGATATGCTAGCTCAGGGTTAGCTTAGGGTCACTTGTGATCCCTAGGTCCCGTGTTTACGTCAAGGTGTAGCCTCGGGACGTGACCCTGATGATCAAGTAGAGCATACAATTCAAACTTTAGAGGATATGTTGAGGGTATGTGTGATCGATTTCAACAGTAATTGGGATGATCACTTGCCTCTCATTGATTTTGCTTACAACAACAATTATCAATCTAGCATCCAAATGGCTCCCTATGAAGCTCTTTATGGGAGAATATGCAGATCTCCTATTGGATGGTTTAAGGTTGGTGAAGCTGGGTTGATAGGACCAAACTTGGTTCATCAAGCTAGACAAAGTGAAAATCATTCAAGAAAGATTGAAAACAGTGCAGAGTCGTCAGAAATCATATAATAATGTTAGGAGAAGAGACTTAGAGTTTGAGGTGGATGATTGGCTTTATTTGAAGATTTCACCCATGAAGGGTGTTATAAGATTTGGTAATAATGGAAAGCTTAGTCCTCGGTATATTGGTCCTTACAAGATATCTAAAAGGATTGGCAATGTAGCTTATAAGTTGGAGCTACCGCCAGAGTTAGTAGTCCGTCCGGTATTCCACATTTCAATGTTGAAGAAGTGTATGGATGATCCTTCACTTATAGTACCTACTAAAAATATTGGTATTAAGGATAGCCTATCTTATGAGAAGATTCCCGTTGAGATACTTGATCGTCAGGTTCACAAGTTTAGAACCAAGGAGGTTGCGTCAGTCAAGGTATTATGGAGGAACCAGTTTGTTGAGGAAGCTACTTGGAAGGTTGAGGATGATATGAAGAAGAGATACCCACATATTTTTCCTTCCTGAGAAATTCCAGACCAAGGTAATGATTCTTTGTATAACACTCTTTAAATTTATATGCTATGTTGTGTTGAATTGCATGTTGGGTGTTTGAGATGGATGTTAGATGTTGCCACCCTTATTTCTACTTAGAGTGATCTCATTCGAGGAGGAATGTTCCCAAGGGGGAGATATTGTAACATCCCGCCTCAGAAAGAGCTAGATTTAGAAAGAACTAATTTGGAAAGAGCTAAATTGAAAATTTTGCACGTTAAGCTTAAATTGTGAGTTTTAGGTCAACTTCAAATTATCATTACTTTCAGCACAGGATGAGTTAGGTGGCCAATAAGATATCAATTGAAAGGTCTTTAAATCCCCTTTCCAATGCCACCGATTTGCTAAGTTTCGAGTTTTGATAAGGGAGAAATTCCCGTTTGAAGTCAGTATGTCCAGTTATGGAAAGTTACCAAAATTTATGAGGGGTATTTTGGTCTTTTCTTTACCCCCTTCAGCTTAAAACATTTTTAGTAAGGTTTTAGGGTTCTAAACTGATTTTTTTTAGTTTTCACAATCCTAGTTACGCTTAGGGTTTTAGAAGAGAGTTCAAGAAGAGGAAAGAGGAGAAAAGAGGGAAGGTTCAAGCCGTTCATCAGGATTCTTAAGTTTTGTTGCAGATTTTCACTAAGGGTTTGATCCCAAATAGGTATGTGAGTTCTCATAGTGTTGGGTTCATTCACCACACGCCAATCATGTGATTTCATTGCAATTTCGTTCTCGAGATTGGAGGATTTGAGTTATTGATGAGTTTTCTTGAAGTTTCTTTCGTTAATCTTTGTTATTGAGGCTTTGATGAGTTCTCGAGATGAATTTTAGGAATTTGAGGGTTGATTTGAGTAGATTTTCTTGTACTTATGTTGGGTATTTGAATCTAAGTGAGTTTGGAAGAAACCATTCAATTCTAGGCGAATTAGGGTCAAAAAACGAGAAAGAAAATTCATTGGGTTTTCTGGGCAAGGGGTTGGCGCGCCACGCCAGTAGTGCGCCTGAAAGAATGCTCTGTAGTTTAGGGGTTGACACCCCGCGCCACTCAGTGAGCCAAGGTTACCTGCCCCCTCCCATTTTCCGTCGTTTGGCCCGTCTGAGTTCTTTTAAAGGATACCTTTACTACTTTCTGATTCTAACTACTCTTAACTACATCTAAACATAGAGAGATCATTCATAAAATGAATCATAACCTTGAATTCATAATTCAAATTTAAGGTAGAGTTAAGAGTTAAGTCTTGAGAGTTCTTTCGATTCATTTTGAGAAGTCTTTTGCAGTCTTTTAAAACTTGTTTTAAGACATGACTACTTGAGTATGAAGATGAGTAGAGTTGAGTTTCATTTTGCAAAATGAATATATGGGAACTAAGTATTCTCAAAGGTAAATGTTTTTACATTTAAAATGAGGAGGAAATCTTGATTTCCAAATGTGTTCATGAGGTATTTTGAGTATAATGTCTTTTAAATGAATTGACTAAAAAATCTTAAAGTTTGAGGGTGAGGAAATGGTTTTAAACATATGAGCTAAGTATATTTTGGGAGTAGTATTGAGCACTGAGATAGGGACGATTTGAAACTACTCAAAATCCTCATAAACCATGTAGCCAACGTGGGTAGAAAGGGTCATACTTTTTAGATGATTCCTTATTGACTTTTGTGCATAGCTTAGTGGGTCCACTTAGTTGAGGATGTATTATACTCCGGCAAGGTATAGGACAGTTTTGGCCACATTAGCGAGACGCTATATCATCACAAAGCTCATAGTGATGGTTGTCGGTTAGAGAATCTCCCAAATAGAGTTCTTTTGTATTTTACATACAACCTGAGTTATTTTGTATTCTTAAATACATTGAGTCGTTATCTCCTATTTAAAGAGATTTCATTATATTGCATCTTTATCATTTCTTTTATATTGAATTGAGTTGAGGTTGAGTTGAGTTGAGATGAGGTAAGTTGTTTCTTCAGTTCCAGGTCAAGCTTATGCCATATTTTATATTTCCCCTTGCATGCTCGTACATTCCATGAACTGACGCCATTTGGTCTGCATCTATCATAATGCACATATAGGAAATCAGGATTTATCAATTGGCGCTCCGTTGATCCAGTTGTTTTCCTGCTAGAGTTGGTGAGCCTCCTTGCTTTCTGGAGGGTTTAACCTTGAGTTACATTTTCGTTTTGTTATTGGGATGTGAAGGATATTGTCCCGACGTTCATCTCAGTTAGTAGAGGCTTCATAGATAGACAGTAGTAGTTCATGAGTCTTTTTCATTTCCATTGTTAATGTTAAAACTTGAGTTTCCTCTTTTGGCCAGTGAATGTTTTACTTAAAATATTCTGAGTATTTATTTTGAGACATTGAGTTAAAGTTTCTACTTTTGAGTATTCTATTGTGAGTATGTCTTCCGTTGATAGTTGAGCCAGGCAAAGGGTTCGCTTGGGACCATCAATAGTTCTCGAGTGCTAGTCGCGTCCAGGGTGTAGGCTCGGGGCGTGACAATTAGTATGGTTAAAGATCCAATTATCCCTCAAAAACACTTTTACGTCTTTTTCACCATAATTATGGGTAATTTTTTATAAATAAATATTTGTATACAATGCATACATTTTTATACATTAAACCAATTAATGCATAACAAATAATCTTCGCATAACTGATACAAGTATTACTAATAAACACATTAATAATACACTTTATTAAGCATTGTTTTTATACACCGTACCAAATGACCCCTTAGTGAAAACATCCTTTAATTTGTTGAAGGATTTTGAGTTGTTGTACTCTTGATGGACAATTATATTTTTAAAAGTAACTCAATCCCTTTCTTTAAGACACAGTGTAATAGAACCTCGTAGATTCGAAGAAACATTCATTAAGTCATTATCCTTGGCATTCCAATACATTTCATAAACAAATAATAGTCCACCGCCTCAATATATTGGGCTTCTTTTATAAGACAACTTATTGCAATGTGTATATAATTATTGTTAAATAAAATATTTAAAAATCTTTTGTACATATTTGTCATACATAACAAAATTGAAATACATATACTAGTATGTCGTGCATGCACACGAGACTTAAGAACCTGTAAGTGTGTTACGCATTTATGAATCTTTCAGTATGTTACACATGTATTGTCATGCAGCCTTTTCGACCTATGCCACGGTCCATGTCTAAAAGGTAACCTCTAAAAACACCTTAGGTCGATGGTTGGTCGTAGAGTAAAGAAGGGTGGTGCACTTTTGAATTCGATTTCTTTTGATAGAAAGAACCCGGCTAATGGTCATATTAATCATATTTCCTATCTCCTTTACGAAAGTGATATTTAAATCTATTTTAGGTCTTGTGTTACTGTTGCCGCCAACCCAAGAGAAGTAGATTAATATATGTAGATTTCGAAGCCAAAACAATCACATTTTAAAGTAAAAAATGTTCAAAAAGATACTCTTTGTAGAGGTTGATCAAAACGCGAAAATCATTGGATTGCTAGAAACTTAATTAAAATATTTTCACATACAAAGTCTAAGAAGGTAAAAGTAAACATTTATTGACGACTTAACTAAATTCACTTGATAATGAATCTAGGAAATGAGCATATTAAATTTAAAATTCATGTGACAAGATTTAGGGAATCCGCACTTCATCTGAATTAACGTGGCACGATTCTGTTATATCTTGAGAGTTGTACAGGCACTAATGACTAGTGTGTCGTGCAGTCACACATGACTTAAGAGTCACTCAGTATGTTACACCTTTAATGTCGCAATCACTGTTTAAATTCATAAAACACTTCACTGAATTCCCATTAAAATATCTAGGGAATGGGCATATAAAATATTGAATTCACGTGAAAAGATTATGCTACATCTTAAAAGTCGTGCAGGCATACACAACTTAACACTTATTAAGTGTCTCACACATCTAATATCGTAATCAGTATTTAAATTCCTAAATGAAATAATTAAAATCATTTGAAAAAAATATAAGTAATGGACACATCAAAAATTGAAATCACGTGAAAGGAGTATAGCACATCAAACAAACATGCAAGCTCACATGTCTAGTGTGTTATGTAAACACACATAAGTTAAGAATGGTTTAGTACCTCACGCCTTTAAGGCAAAATCATTATTTAAATTCCAAAATCACATAACTAATTTGATGTGAAAAAAATCTAGGGAATGTGTATATTAAAAATTAAATTCACGTGACAAGAATTTCAGAAATAGGCACTTCATCTGAATGCTCACGTAACTAGTGTGTCGTGCAGGCACACATGACTTAAGAGTCAACCAATACATTATTCCTTTTATGTCGGAACCACTATTTAAGTTCATAAAGCACTTCACTAAATTCACGTGAAAAAAATAGTGAATAGGCACATAAAAAATTGAATTCACATGGAAAGAATCTGCCACATCTGGAAAGTCGCGCAGACACACATAATTTAATAGTCATTCAACACCTCACGCATTTAATATCGCATTCAATATTTAAATTTTTAAAACACATAACTAAATTAACGTGAAAACAATCTAGGAAATGGACACATAAAAAATGGAATTCACGTGAAAAAAGTATAGCACATCAAACAAACGCTTAGGTTGACATGTCTACTACGTTGTGCAAACACACACGAGTTAAGAATTTTTATCTACCTTGCGACTTTACTGCACATTCACTATTTAAATTATAAAATAACATAACTAACTTCACGTGAAAAAAGAATGGAGGGAATGTGAAAAGAGTATTTTGTGCATGCGTAGGTGCCTAGTGTGTCATGCAGGAACACATGACGTTCAGTAGGTTACGCATTTATGAGTCATTATGTATCTTACACATTTACTGTTGTATGGCCTTTTAGGTCCATGCCTTGGCCTATTGTTAAAAGTTAACCTCTAAAATAAACTTGGGTCGGAGGCTGGTCATTAAGAAAAGAAGGGTGGTGAGCTTTCAAATTCTATTTATTTTGATAGAAAGAACCCGGGCTAATGCCATATTAAGCAGCTTTCCCCTCTCCTTTACGGAAGTAATCTTTAAATCTATTAGAGGTCTTGTTTTAGTGTTGTTGCCAACCCAAGAGTAGAATCTTAATATATGTGTGTAGATTTCGAAGCCAAAAGAGACAATTTAAAATAAAAAATGTTCAAAATGATACTCTTTATAGAAGTTGATCAAAACGCTAAAATCATTGGAGTGCTAGAAACTTAGTTAAATTTGTTTCACTTAATTAAATTTATTTCACATAAAAAATCTAAGAAGGTAAAAGTAAACATTTATTAATGACATAACTGAATTCACATGAAAATGAAAAAATTAAATTCATGTTACAAGATTTAGGGAATAGGCACTTCATCTCAATTCATGTGACAAGAGTTTTCTATATCTCTAGAGTTGTACAGGCTTTGATGACCAGTGTGTCGTGCTGGCACATATGACTTAAGAGCCATTCAATAGTTTACGTCTTTAATATCGCAATCACTATTGAAATTATTAAAACACTTAACTAAATTCCCACGAAAAAAATAGTGAATGGCCACATAAAAAATTGAATTCATGTGAAAAGAGTAGAGTACACCACATCTGAAGAGTCGTGCAGGCATACACAACTTAACACTTATTAAGTGTCTCAGACGTCTAATATCGTAATCAGTATTTAAATTCCTAAATGAAATAATTAAAATCATTTGAAAAACATATAGGTAATGGACTCATCAAGAAGTGAAATCACGTTGAAGGAGTGTAACAAATCAAACAAACATGCATTCTCACATGTCTAGTGTGTTATGAAGACACACACAAGTTAAGAATGGTGAAGTACCTCATGCCCTTAAGGCACAATCACTAGTTCAATTCCTAATTCACATAACTAAATTCAAGTTTAAAAAATCAAGGGAAAGAACAAATTAAAAATTAAATTCACGTGACAAGAATTTAGGAAATAGGCACTTCATCTGAATTCACGTGAAACGAGTGTCATATCTCGAGAGTTATGCAGGTTCACATGACTAGTGTGTCGTGCAGGCAGACATGACATAAAAGTCAATCAATACATTATGCCTTTAATGTCAGATCCACTATTTAAATTTATAAAGCATTTAACAAAATTCACGTGAAAAAAATATAGTGAGTAGGCACATAAAAAATTAAATTCACATGAAAATAATCTCCCACATAGCGAAAGTCGTGAAGGCACACATAATTTAATAGTCATTCAGTGCCTCACAAATTTAATATCACGTACAATATTTAACTTTCTAAACCACATAACTAAATTAATGTAAAAAATCCTAGGAAATGGAAACATCAAAAATTGAATTCACATGAAAAAAGTATAGCACATCAAACAAACGTGCAAGCTCACGTGTCAAGTGTGTTGTGAAGACACACACGAGTAAAGAATTATTATGTACCTCAAGCATTTAATGTGAAATCACCATTTAAATTATTGAATAACATAACTAACTTCACCTGAAAAAGAATCAAACGAATGTGAAAAGAGTTTGCTTTATCTGAAGAGTCGTGCATACTCATGTGACAAAGTGTGTAGTGCAGGAACACATGTCTTAAGAGATATTTAGTATGTTACACATTTAAGAGTCATTTTGTATGTTACACATGAACTGTCATGCGGCCTTTTAGGCCCATGCCATGGCATATTGATAAAATGTAACTTCTAAAAGCATCTTGGGTTGGAGGATGGTCGTAATGTAAAGAAGGGTGGTGATCTTGACTTCGATTTATTTTGATAGGAATAAATCAGGCTATCGCGATATTAAGCGACTTACCCCTCTCCTCCTTTACGGAAGTAATCTTTAAATCTATTTTAGTTCTTCTATCAGTGTTGTCGCCAACCCAAGAGTAGTAGCCTAATATATGTGTGTAGATTTCGATGCCAAAAGAGACATTTTAAAATAAAAAATGTTCAAAAGGATGCACATTACATAAGTTGATCAAAACGCGAAAAAATCATTGGAGTCATAGAAATTTAATTAAATTTGTTTCACAAAAAAATCTAAGAAGGTAAAAGTAAAAACTTATTGAGGAATTAACTGAATTCACATGAAAATGAAAAAAAAAAAATTCACTTGAAAAGATTTAGGGAATAGGGACTTCATCGGAATTTACGTGACAAGAGTTTGTTATATCTCGAGAGTTGTACAGGCTTTGATGACTAATGTGTTGTGCTAGCACACATGACTTAAGAATCAATCAATATGTTATGCCTTTAATGTCACAATCACTACTTAAACTCATAAAATACTTAACTAAATTCCCATGAAATCTAGAGAATGGACACATAAAAAATTGAATTCACATGAAAAGAGTCTGTCACATCTGAAAATTTGTGCCAGCACACACAACTTAATAGTTATGAAGTACCTCACGCATTTAATATCATAATCAATATTTAAATACCTAAAGCACATAACTAAATCAGATGAAAAATAAAAATAGGTAATGGACGCATCAAAAATTGAACACGCTAAAAGAGTATAACACATAAGACAAATGTGCATGACCACATGTCTGATGTGTTGTGCAGACACACACGAGTTAAGAATGGTTAAGTACCACACGACTTTAACACACAATCACTATTTAAATTCCTAATCACATAACTAAATTCACGTAAAATATCTAGGGAATGAGCGTATTAAAAATTAAATTCAGGTGAGAAGAATTTAGGAAATAGGCACTTCATTTGAATTCAAGTGAAAAGAGTTTGTCATATCTTGAGAGTTGTGCAGACTCATATGACTAGTGTGTCGTGCATGCACAAGTGACTTAAGAGTCAATCAATACGTTATGCATTTAATGTTGGAAGCACTATTTAAATTCATAGAGCACTTAACTAAATTCATGTGAAAACAATATAGTCAATAGGCACATAAAAAATTGAATTTACATGAAAAGAATATGCCACATATGGAAAGACGTGCAAGAACACATAATTTAATAGACATTCACTACCTCATGCACTTAATATCGCAATCAATATTTAAATTACTAAAGCACATAACTAAATTAAGTGAAAAAATCTAGGAAATGGACACATCAAATATATAATTCATGTGAAAAAGTACAACACATCAAATAAATGTGTAGGTTCACATGTCTAGTGTGTTGTGCAAACACACACGAATTAGGAATTGTTTTGTACCTCACATTTTTAATGTGCAATCACTATTTGAATTATTAAATAACATAACTTAACTTCACGTTAAAAAGTGTCAAAGGAATGTGAAATGAGTTTGTTAAATCTGGAGAGTCGTGCATGCTCAAGTGACTAGTGTGTCATGCAGTGTCACGACCCAGGGGTACACCCTAGATGTAACATGTTGTATAGGACCCCGAGAGACCCTATACAGGTCACTTAGCATTTATAACATAAGAAATAGAACATAAGAAGTAAAGATAATATTCCAAGTGCAAACATTTTATAAAAAGAGAAGAAGAAGTCTAGACACTTTGTCTCAATAGTCATCTAATACAATAGAATGAAATTGGGCCTAGCCCATACATCATATCCAAAACTAAAAAGTAAGACAGAATCTAAAAACAATGTGACTCTGTCCTCGAAGCATGAAGACTCACCAATGCTTGGGAAATCAACCTAGTCAACTACTAGCCACAAAACTAAGAACCCTGAGTATCAAACCCTACATTTAAGAAAATTGTAGGCAAGAGTATGAGTTAGTGCAAAATAATGTACCAAGTATGATAGTCATACATAAAACATTCAAATCATGCTAAAACGGGACATTTCATGACATGCAATTGACCAAGCTAAAACATGATATAAGAAGGTTAGGAAACATAATTCATAAAACATGGTCAATGAAAGATAACATCTTTAAAACTTTGAACACATATGAGATACTTCTTGAAGTAACCTTAATTCATTATTACTGTAGGAGTAGCCTTAAACGACATAGAGACCATGTGAGCTATAACATGATCCTCTGGTGTCTCCCACACCGAAAAGAGTTGTCCTACTTGCCAAGGTAAGGTCCATGAAATTGTAGCTTAAGTGCATCCACTAGCTAATGTCTATCTAGACAATCATCCTATGGGGGCACATAGGTAAGGGATAACAACATTGCTACTAGAAACACGACCTCTACTAATGGGAGAGTTTCCATCTCAATGCCCTCTCTGTGCTAAGCATAAATCCCACAGAATAGTCATTTCTTACTTGTTCTCATTACCCATGGAAGGGCACGTCATCTTGCCAATCCAAGCTAAGTCATAAGACATCCATGGAAAGGTATCATGCATTAACCAATCCAATCTAGGTTTCATTAGGATGGCTCTTAATCTCTGATTAAATTAGGTGAGAAGACCTTTCTACCTTAGAATCCTTACTATGTGAGAAAAAATTTCACAATCATGCATTAATGTGTTTATGAGAAATCCTTTCAACAACAGAACAACAATCCTCATCATTGATACTTTACTCTCAAAGCATCGTTAAAAACATTTACATAATTCTCATAAGAACATGCTTAATTTCACAATCTCCTTCTTCATAATTCAAAACCCACACCACATCATCATAATTGGAAAACATGGGGATTACATGGGTTCATGGGGAATCATCATAAAATCATAGTATTTCATCAATTCATGCATAATATAACATAATTCAATCATTTAAATCAACATTGAAGAGAACCCATGGCAATTGAAGAAAACCCTAACTCAATTGGGGATTTCTACCTTTGAAAATAGGAGAATTTGGGAACTCCATAAATGGAAGGAATCCATAGATGAAAACTATCATACCTCAAAGACAAATGATATCTTTAATGGTGAAAATGGAAGATTTCATTGAAACCCTAGATTGAACCCTTCTTCTTAAAGTTTCTAGAGAGAGAAATATTTTAGGGGAAGAGAACCCAATTTCTTTTGGTGAGTTTGAGAGAATGACATGAATGGGTGAGTGTTGGGGTTAAAATCACTTATATACGGGACCTAGGCTTGGGTAAAACGACATAGCTTTGATTTAATCAAAACCAGAAAAGATCAAAAATGCCCTTAAGCTTATAGTTGACTGCCCCTCTTCATGTGAGGCACCACTACCCGTCAAGGACCACACGGACCGTAGTGGCAGCCGTGGTCCTTGACCAGTGGCTTGTCTTTCCACTACTTAAACTCACTCTTGATCACGACCAACTCCACAGCTCGTAGTGGCCTTCACGAGTCATTTAGTGGCTCGTGTGGATGACTTTGGTAAGCTACTGCCTCCCCTCCACAGCCATCACCACTACTCGTTGACCTCTTCACGAGTTGTGTGGGTGCTCGTGGGAGGAGCGGCTTCCTTGGCTCCATTCTGTGAGCCACCACAGGCAGCACCATGCCTCATAGTGCCCTTCACGGCCAGTTTGGGCCCACGTGAAGGTTGCCCTGGCTAACTTCTTTGGCTCATGACTTACCACCTAGCCCCTTACTTAGTCTACTAGATTCTGAGGTGTTACATTATCTCCACCTTGGGAACATTTGTCCTCGAATGGGATTCTAGGCATATCTTTAAAAGAAAAGACTCAAGCCTAGCAGCCCATCATGCATACAATCACATAAATGCACATATACAAGGAGGAAAGCTCAACTCTAAGCTAAAACATACTCATATCTTTATATCATGAAGCTCATATGCAACCCATACTCAAATGCTTGTATCCGCGGAGGAAACATCAACTCAAAGATAAAACATGTTCAAAACATCATATCATAGTGTCTATATTCTATTCATTATAAGATGCACATAAACATGTAGAAATCACTCAAGTTGACTCATTTTCTCAAAACTAAAGTTTTTCATGAACATGCATAATAAGGAAATCATGTAAACATCTAAAACACATGATACCGAAAGAGTCAACAATGAGGAACTCAATACCGCAAGCTAGAGTAGGAGTAGAAGGAAAAAGATGAGTATATCGGGACATCATATCGTCCTCGGCCTCCCAAGTAGCACCCTCAACTAAATGATTCCTCCACAACACTTTCACGGAAGCAACTTCTTTGTTCTCAGCTTCTTGACTTCCCGGTCTTAAATATCAATCGGAACTTCCTCATAAGAAAGATTCTCCTTAACTCCCAAACCTTCTAAGGGAACTATGGATGTCGGATCACCAACACATTTTTTTAACATAGAGATATGGAAAGCCGGATGCACTGATGCCAACTCATTTGGCAAATCAAGTTCATAAGCAACCTTGCCAACATATCTAAAAAATTGATATAGGCCTACAAGATGGGGACTAAGCTTCCCTTTCTTACCAAACTGCATTACACCCTTCGTGGGTAAGATTTTCAAGTAAACCCAATTATGAACATCAAACTCAAAATCTCTTCTTCTAACATCGGCATATGACTTTTGTTGACTTTGAGCCATTTTCAAGCTTTCTCTAATAAGTCGACCTTTAACTATAGCCTCATGTACCAATTCAGGACCTATTAGGGAAACTTCGATACATGAGTGTGTTAATGAATATGTTCATATCATGAGGCTCATATCCATAACTTTATGGAATAGGATTGAGATCAATTGGGTAAAGGCTTTGCCTCTCATTCTGGCAACTCGGCATAGATGTGAATCTGTCTAAAGTGTATATTTATATGTCATGAACAAAATTATGATATTAGAGGCATCAACTAGATGTTGTAATGAATAAACTTTGAGGAATATACTAGATTATGAATGGATTGATATATCACTAAAACTCTTTCTGAGCACATCAGTATATGATTTTCCACACTTGACTTGGTTTCACATCTTATAATCTCCCCCTTAGGTCTGAAGTCGACACTTTAAAGCTATGGATCTATTTTATTATCTCTAAACTGGTCTACATTCACTTTACTCTAATACTCAGGAAACGCTAATCTCATGGGTACTAGACTCCCTACGTGTAGGTACTAAGATTCCTTATAAAGCTTATTTTTGATATGGTTCTCTTAACTTCTTCTCGCTTCAATAAAAGTATTTCTATAATCGGGACCCGTATTGTCTTATAAAGTCGCTTAATGAAACTCTTAATAGTCTACTTCTCTTTTTTGGCCCACTGTAACCGTTGTTCTAAGTTCATATCTACCTAATTGGAGGAAACTTGAACTAAATTTAAGAGGCTCATTATTTGTTATATATGATCCCTTCGACCAAACTCTTAAGGGTAATAAATAATTTTTACATCAGCCTACTCCATATTAACAACTCAAATATACTATCTAGGCACACATAGAAAATCATAAATTGAATTAGAACCTCGTCTGACTACATACAACCTTGAGTACAGCTCTTAATGCTCTTGTTAATCTAATGACATAGCCACACTTCATTTCTCTCATCTAGGAGTTATAATACCACACTTGTACCACTCACATTCATTGAAAACTAACACCTTAATTACTCACCTACTCTATGTCAAATCTCAAAACTACATCATTACCCTCATATTGTCATCCTATTTTATTACGACACACATCTAAAATTCAATCTTAGTGCCTAGTACTAAACACAAAAATCAATATAATACTGACTAACAACTACTATAAAAAATTAAGAAACACTCGTCCACTAAGACCTCATGACAAGTAGTCAATCTTTATCTCCAAGTCTACCTATTTATAGATTACCGTCACGTTCTTTTTAACCATCTAAGTATTATTTACCCTATCACTATACATCATTGTCTAATTAGTTCTATAACCCTTTGAATACCATGGGGATCTCCCTTAAAACATCATAAGTCTAGATCTATCACCTCATGAATACTCTACTCTTTTATTAAACACCTATACTTGGTCTTCACTAACATAAGGGTACATTATCATAAACTCCCTTATGGTTGAAGTATACTCTAACTCATCCTGACTAGTAACTATTACTCTACCTTCTATCATGAAAGCCACACAAAATTAATACTCCTTAGTCAAAACATAAGGGAAAAACTCCTTAATAATAACTTACTGGATGCATGACTACAACAACATAAATTAGTTTATCACTATCTCCCTTTCTTAGATTACTACACTTCTAAATGCATTCTTCTAACTCTGGGCACTTCTACTACTACTGGCTCATAATATTGCATATTGTACTATCTTGCGGGTTAAAGTACCACCCAAGCATTCTCAAACACACTTCCTTCATAAGGGTCTCACTTGAAAGAAAGCTTAGAGAAAAGGGTCTAAGAGTATATCTCACTTTTAGCTTGAACACACTATTCATATGAATAAGAGTGAATTCTTTTGAATCCAAAACCTTAAGCTCATTCGCGGGCTTCTCTCAAGCCTCTCTATAGTTTCATGACTTTTTGAATACTTTATCTGAGAGTAGTTGATCAGTAAGGATCTGGGCCTTTGCTATTCTAATCACCTTTAGTATGAGGGGTAGTTGAATGGATTTGAGAAATGTACGAGTCTGAATAAGTTACTTGTGACACAGTTCTATTGCACAATTGATGAGTCTGAGATTTCGACTCATTTAGGGCTTCATTTTCATAATTTTAATGTCCTCAATAATTTATGCTCCAAACTGATGTTAAAATGTTGATTTGCAGCAATGAAGGCAAAAAGAGCAAGGCAATGACATTATCATGCAAAAATGGAAGAAAAAGGTGAAGAAGTTGAAAAAAGGAAATCCTGGTGATCACCAAGACCACTCGGCGAAGTGGCTCTTCAGCTCGCCTAAAGCTCCAGCATGCCAGCCCTAGGGAACAAGCCAACTTGGCAATGGAAATGGATAGTCGGCGAACCACTGAATGGGTCGGCAACTCAGCTCATGATCACCTAAAGTTACAGAAGCTTGAGGTAGAAAAGTGCATTCTTTTGAATCCAAAAACTTAAGCTCACTCGCGGGCTTCTCTCAACATGACTTATTGAATACTTTATCTAAGAGTAGTTGATCGGTAAGGATCTAGGCCTTTGCTATTCTAACCATCTTCAGTGTGAGGGGTAGTTGAATGGATTTAAGAAACGAACGAGTCTGAATAAGGTACTTGTGACACAATTCTATTGCTCAATTCATGAGTCTGAGATTTCGACTCATTTAGGGCTTTTTTTCATAATTTTATTGTCCTCAATGCCTAATTTATTCTCCAAATTAATGTTAAAATGTTGATTTGCAGAAATGAAGGCAAAAGGAGCAAGGCAATAACATTATTGGGCAAAAAGGGAAGACAAAGCTGAAGAAGTTGAAGAAAGGCAATCCTAGTGATCACCAAGACCACTCGGCGAACAAGCCAACTTGGCGATGGAAATGAACAGTTGGTGAACCGCCCAATGGGTCGGTGACTCAGCTCCTGATAGCCTAAAGTTATAGAAGCTTGAGGTAGAAGAGACAAGGCAAGAAGGCGATGGAAAGAGACACTTGGCACATCGCCGACTTGGTCGGTGACACTCGACTTACTCCGCCGATTGACCATGAAGGCAAAAATTTAGGAATGTATAAATAGAATTTTCAAAAGATTTTTAGGAGAGGTTGGAGACCTCTAAATTTCCCAGATTCTAAACAAGTATTCTGAGAGATTTACCTTGAGTTTTTGAGCCCCAAGACTATTCTTTTAAGTAGAATTTTCGAGTGGGTTTTGGATTGAAGTTAAATTGAAGCATTGTAAAGACTTGGGAATCATTACACAGTTCATGGATAACATATTGGTAATTGTTTCTTCCCTTTTATGATGTGTGGTTAAAACCCCCATTCTTGGGGTGTGATTATGTGATTATTTGCACTAATTAGCGTATGGGTATTGTTGTTTAATTATTTAAATGATGTTTTGAAGTGGGTTTGATTGATACTTGTGTATTAACTTATGAACTGTAGTTGCAAATGCGATTCTAGTTTAGTGTTTGGGGCTTGCTTGAGAAAGAGGTTCTAGAACTAAGGTAATCGATTGATGATTGTAGTGATTGAGTTGTTGTGGGTTCAGCTCGAGAGGGTGAATCTTTATTTGATCCTACCTATCTAGCTCAAGAGAGTGGATAAATTGAGGTATTTGGCTGCTTATATTGTTATGATTGTCGAGGTTCGAGAGAACTCGGTTGAATCGTAATAGTTGTTCGAGAGAAAGCTATTGCATCTATAGTCTAGCCTACCCATTGAGATCCAGTTGTTGTTCTTAAACTATAATTACCCATATAGCGAAATTAGCCTTTAATCAATCACATCCCCGAGAATCCATCTCTACTTATCTACTCCCTTGTTTTCGTAGTTGTTGTAGTTGTTAATTGACAAACCTAAGCATCCTATCTAACACTTGTTGTCAAATCCCTTTGATTTACATTGCTTTAATTCGATAATGTTTACTTCTACAAATTACTAGAGCACATTCTTCACTTCTTAATCAAATTCCTTACCGTACCACTCACTGTTGGTTCGACCCCAATTCTTGTTGGGTTTATATTTGGTTACGATCGCCTACACCAAGAATTGGATGAGATGTAATTGAGCTTTATCAAAAATGGCGCCGCTACTCGGGATTGTGTTATTGAATTCTCTTGTTAAAGTTTGCTTGTGATCTTATTGTATTGTAGTTGAACCTATTTACCTTCTATGTGTTGTTTGTTGCCTTTGAGCAGGTGACGAAATGAGTGTCAACGGAAATAATGCCAGCCAACTAGGTCATAATGTTGACATCCGTAACTTGAACGATGTGAATGATGTACATGTGAATGACATACGTTTGGGTGGTGTAGGTGCTATCCGGTTGCCTCCGGTCATGGTAAATGTTGTGTTCCACGTGACAAGCAAGATGTTGCAACTCTTGCAAATGAAAGTGTTATTTTGAGGCTTGGCTCATGAGGATTCCTATTGCTTCCAATTGCACACGCGAGTGTACATGGTCGCACAAGTAATATAGTGGCTCTTAAAAGAATCGGATTATCGAACCCAAAGGACTTGTTAAGGAACTATTTACTAAATTATACTAATTCTAATTACTTATTTAAGGGAGGATTTCAAAAGATAAATATATATTAACTAAACTAAAAATAACGATAAAATAACTAAAAGCAATTAACTAAGAAAAGATAGATGTTTACACAATCAATGAATGAATAGATCTAGGATTATGATTTAACTAACAATCATGTTTAGCATCAATTTCATCAACTTATTTGATTATCTAGTTATTGATTCACAGGGTTAAATATATGATCATGGTCTCCCGACCTCTAATGCCTACGATAAATGACAACCTAACTACATCGTTGAGCGGGGATAGATTGGACCAAGTACCGAGCATTACGATTTCTTCCTGTATAGTGACCAATCATGGTTTCTAGGTATATCCCTATCCTAGACACAAATCGATTCAAGTGATATGCAAGAAAAGATCATGCTCCTTATATTCCACGTTCTATCCCTATATTCCTCTCCCGAGTTCAAGAGTAGACAATATTTTTATCTCTATGGTGATCAAGCATGGAATAATAATCACAATAAT
The DNA here is from genome assembly GCA_036250505.1 of Solanum acaule. Taxonomy (NCBI): domain Eukaryota; kingdom Viridiplantae; phylum Streptophyta; class Magnoliopsida; order Solanales; family Solanaceae; genus Solanum; species Solanum acaule. The sequence goes on along the minus strand of JAJOOR010008185.1, from coordinate 13,411 downwards.
ATAAGAACAACCAATATGATAAACAATTATGCAGAATCAAAATTACTAAACAATAATTTTCTGAGAAAATATAATCCAAGAACGAGAAGTTTAACTCCACATAGACATAGAGCAATTACAACGAATCATTCAAATAAAAAATATAAAATAAATAAAAGACAAAGAAAAGATAAAATCCTAAACCAAAAGTTAATTTCTACATTGTATCCTCCTCCCTCAAATAATTATTTTTATGGACTATTTATAGATGTAGGAAACCCTGAGTAAAATAATTGAGTTAAAAGCATATTAGGAACCCAAAACCTAAAGGAATTGGAATTGTTGTACGTGTGAAACTTCGCTCGGCCACCCACATATTTGGATTTCTTGATATGCTGCCACGTGGACAACTCCAATTAGAACTTCTTTGCTTTCTCGCCATCATCTTTTTATATATATAAATATTAATATAATATTCACTTTAATCCATTAAGCAGCCTGCTTGAGATCCTTCTTAAATTTTCCATCTTTAATTAGTTTTAGCTCCAAATTTCTTTATCTTCTTCACATCAATTTAATCCAACAAATAAAATATACTACTAAGCACAATTCATAAAATCCATGCTCAAAAAGTAAAAATATAAATAATAAATGTGAGGCAAATAATGATTAATAATATGTATTTTTGCCTCACATCACTACCCCACACTTAAACTTTCGTTCGTCCTCGAGCAAACATTAAAGCTCATCTCAAATAATCATTGCTACAAACACTTAGGCCATATACAAACTTCAAAACATCAAGTACACTTCTCAAACATTATGCAAGATATACAAATGAACAACAAACCTCTAACCTCCTAACCTCAAGGAAGGACTCTGAACTCATCAAATTTAAGTTTGCTCACCTACTCTCATCAAAGAAAGCTAATAAAATCACCTATCTATCATGAAACAAGTGCCCTCACAAGAAGAAATAGTCCACACACTCAAATCAAAAGGTTGAATATAAATTAAGGACTTAGCATCAAAGAACAACTCACACTCAGAAATAAAATTCACATGTATGCACAAAGAACCATAGGCTTGCCCATTATGTACATCTCCACTAATTAAGCATGTTTGGATAGAATCAAATAAGACTTTAACGGTTTGTAATGTAGATTAGGGGATAGGTAGGAAACTATATAATAGTGACGTATACTTCCTTAAGCACTTTGCAATTTTAGACTTCATCACCAATTATTTTCTTCTCTTTATTCTCATCCCTCTCTTCAACAATTATTTCACAAGTAATTCTCATCATCTCAAAAATGTTTCAATCATTTTTTATTTTATTTATAAAGTTTTCCTTCATAATAGACACCCTCAACTTACGTATTTTACATGCGTTAAGGTGCACGATGTCCTTGGAAGGACCAGGGTCTTCATCAAGGTAACTTCTTTTGTTCATCTAAAAAAAATTTCACATCACATTCTTTCAAAGAGGGTTTTTTAAGCACTTTGTAGCTATCATTGATTACCTTTTCACTCAACCATCCCTTTTTCTTCAGAATTAGCAATTAGAATAATTCTATGCTATAATGCTCAAGGAAGCAAGGTGCAAAAACTAGGGATTCAACAAAATAGTTTAGGGCAAAATATGGCTACCAACAAAACGCTACAGGCTCAAAAGGGCTAACTAGTGATATAATATCTGAAAAGGCTAAAATTTACCAGAAATCAAAGAAAGCCTATTATCATCTCCCAAACAAAGCAACACTTTTTATTTCGCTTCAATAAAGTTCTAGACTAAAATGCAAAACATGGAATAAACAAAATCTCACCACACATGGAACAAGTATCAATCAAGATGGATCAATTCCACTTCTAAGAGACACGGGATAATAACAAACTACAAAATAAAATAAGCCATATACAAAGTCACAACCATGAGCATAGATGTCAAAGAGTTTGAAATTTTACTAGCAATCAAGCATTAGAAAGTACTACTCAAAATTAGGCTCAAATAGTAAGTATCACATAACTCAAAATGGTCTTTTCTTTTCTCTCTAAAAAAAATAATAAAAATAAAATTTAGTTCCTAAAAATATAAAAGACACTCGGTCCAAAGGGACTATCCTCAGGAAAAGAATCAAAAACAAAAGTCAAGGAACCCATCCTAAAAAAAGAAAAGACTCAATAAAACAATAAAAACTAGGAATTCATTCCCCCACCTCACACTTAGAACTTGGCACTGTCCCAGTGCAACAACATAAGCTAATGAGTGAGAGAAAGAATTCATTTTTGGGTTGGGCTAAGTGTGCTCCTACTCACAAAAAATATTTTTAAAATTTTTTTTCTTTATACCAGGTCCGCGACGTGGATTGGATACGGACTTTACTGTCTGGATTTAATTTTTTTTCATTTTTTTGTTTTTTTTAACTGTATTAAAAAAATCTAACCCACACTTCACCCTAACCAAAATATGCGGAAGAATTCACACCCCACACTTGAAAAGATTCTATGTCCCCAAAACATCAATTATAATTTTAAAACAAGGGTTAGGAAAACTCCCTGGGGCCTCTTGGCCTAGCTAGTAGCATGTTCTCTTAATTTTCATCAAGGGTCGTCACCCCACACTTAAGCTCAAACGTGCTCCTTAGCTCCAAATTTCGGATACTCAGACTACTCCAAAACCTGTAAAAACAATGACACTAAAAAAAAAGTTACACTATAAATTGGGTTGCCTCCCAATAAGCGCCTAATTTAATGTCGCGGCACGACACAAGTAAGTTCACCACTTTTCTTTCCACTTTGAACTGATGAATTGTACCCCTAACTTTACATCTATTTTTCTGCTCCTCTCAAGGGATGGTGGTATAAAGATAAAAAAACCAAGTAATATATGTCGCATCTTTGATGTTTTGAGTAATCAACGGCACAACTTCCAGTACGAGTGTCTACGATCATGCAATAGTATAGTAACTCAACCAAGGGTTGGGGTCGTGTCCCAAGGGAGCGGTTTTGAAAATTAATAGAAAAATTAGAATTTCATTCTAATTAGTTGTAGATAAAGAAGTTAACAATTAAAAACATAGTAAATAAAGGGGGTGACACAAAAGTGTCAAATATCAAATGGGGGTTTTGTCACAAGTAAGCAAAAATAACAAAAGAAGCTAAATAGCAATCAATGAGAGAGAGGTTCTTGGGATGCGATTAGGAATACGGGATAGATCAAATTATTGGGTACATGCTTTTGATAGGAAATTTATAGAGTAATTGTAACTAGGCTAAGCTTTAAATGGAAATGAGTTCTCTCTCGAGCAACTTACCCCATTTCAAATGGGTTCCTCTCGGACACCAACTTGCCGCATAAAGACTAGCCTACGCCTTACCACACTCACTCTCTCAAGATGAGTATTAGGATATGGGACTAGGGTTCACTCTCTCGAGCTGAACCTCATGTTGACCCACTCCTTAGGCCATCAATCTAGTGGTCTTAGTTTTACGACCTCTCTCTCGAGCAAGCCGAAAACACATATATGAGAATATATTTGCAACTACAACCTCATTAGATTCATCCACAACCACTAGATGAAATCACATTTAAACTACGAATAAACTATCAATAAACAAGACCCAACAACAAATCTTAACCTATATTCGCTAAATCACACCCCAAGAATTTGGGGTTTTTAGCCTCACATCAAGAGATAGAGACTTATACCTAAATGAGCTTGCATTCAAATGAGTATGAAGATTTGAGTCTCAACTTAGGCAAAGAGTGAAGAATCCAAGAGACCCACTTCCAAATTGAAAGAGATGAAACCCTCTTCTTCTTCAAGTCTTTAAAAACCCTTTCAAATATAGAGTAAAAATATCAAAAACTAGTATTCTAGACTGAAAATTATAATAATGTTCAACCCTTAAAACTACAACTCTAACTAGTATTTATAACTGTCACAGATTTGTGCTGCGTCAGGTCATTTGGTTAGGTCATCGAGCGTGTCGGAGATCCACCCTTTAGCCTGGTTTACCGCCCTTGTGCTTCATCCTCAGCGTTTTATCGTTTTGGGGCGTTGGGCGATAGGGAACTGCATCTCCGATAAACTAGGTGATTCGCTCTTCGGTGTAGTTCATCGCCATTTTGCACCATCCTTTAGCATCGTCGTGCTTTAGGTCATTAGGCGACATGGTACTACCTCGCGAAACTGTTCGATCATGTGCTGACTGCTTCCTTTTTCACAGACTTGATCCTTTCCTTCAGGGCTCAGCACAGTGGAACAAAAGACGAAATAAAACCCTTCGGCTACTTGCCAAGTGGACTTGGCGATCCTCGGGCCTTCATTTCTTCGTTCTTTTCCACCCTTTTCGTTCCTTTTTGTGACGTAGTGTCCATGCTTTCCTCCGAACTTCAAATACCTGAAACTTAAGTGTTTTGATCAGATATTGAGATAAAATAAGCATTTGAGGACACAATTTCTATTAAAATATTGCTTTAAATTAGTCCAATTTCTAGACTCATCAACACCCCCAACTTAAACTTTTGTTGTCCTCAAGCAAACTCAAGTTCAGTCGTTCAAAAAGAGGGTCTTGAACAGTGCTACACAAGACTCAATTACTTATGCAAAGATCAAATGTGTACCCAAAGATTCAAGTTGTGACACACCAATATCAAAGAACCTCATACTCACAATACTTGCTTCAAATGCAAGTTCAAGCTCAACCAAAGTGTTCAAATGCCCTCACAGAAAGAATGATTCCATAATCACACAATGATTCACCGTTTAAAACTTTGGAATCAGATGCAACGCTCACTCTCTCAAAGAAGAACACAATGCATGCTTTCACCTATAGGTTTGCTCGTATTTTCCAATCAACATTTGTTTCAGCTCACTCAAGATAAAAAAAAAAAGGTCTTTTCAAGGCTTGTAATGGGGCTGAGTGCAAAGGTATAGTCATTTAGGCTCAGTGACTTTCATCCTCATGAAATGTGGTGCTCACAACACTTCCTTTCCTCTTCTTTCATGTTTTTCTTTAGTGCTCATAGGTCATCCTATTATTCACTTCCCATGGACTGTTTGGGAACCCCATTTCTTTTGTACTTTTATTCCACAACTTTCTTTTTCATTTTTTTTATATGGAGGGGTCCCATTTTTCTTAAAACCATAGGTAAGAGGAGACTTTCTTTGCACTTCTTGACTTCCCCCTTTCTTTCCACCACACCCCCAACTTAGGCTTTTGGCCTAAGTTGGCTATTCAACTAATCACAATTCAAGAGGATTATAGGCAGTGGATAAAGAAAGGTTTTGGTTTCATCAAGTTTCTTCTAAAGAAAGGTAAGGCTCAAGGGATGTTCAAAAGAGAATCACACGCTCACAGGGTAGGTCACAAAAGAGGTATATGTCAAATTGGCTCACACTCTTAGAAGTTGCCTAAGATCATATCAAGAGATGGCATCACTTAGTTGATCGGACCAACGGGGCCAATTCTAGGATCTATCATGCATGGTTCAAAGTAAGCTCATCAAACTAGGCATTGACACTATAGTCAAACAAGACTCTACACTTTCGCTAGTGTGCAATGATCATCACAAGAGACTCAAATTGATAACAGACTAGTCACAACGAGATGCAAAGAGTTCACATATTGTCTATGCAACTTTATTTGGCCTCATCATAGCTGTATATTCATGTTCGTTCGATTGTACGCACTATTCAAGTCATCAGTATTGATTGGGACCGAGACTTAAATTTTTCCAAAGAACAGCCACATTCACACACAAGAGGTGCTAAAAAAAATTTGGACGGATCAAAATCAAAATCATTTTGCAATTGAAAACAAAAGGAGCCATAAGGTCAAACATCCACAGAAAGTAGTGTAATCACAATTTTAAAACAGAACAACCCAAATATAAACACAAATAATAATAGTAGTCGCACAAAAGATAGGCTTCACCTCACCATAATACAAAAACTATTTGTCCTCAAATGCATAAATCAATAAATCAGGGGTCAAATTAGGGAAAGACAGCGAGAGGGCTAGACAATTATCCTGATTAAGCATCTTCTCCATTTGTTGGAGCAACACGTTTCCTCCTATGACTTTATGTCGGGCTGTATTTGCTACTTCGAGTCATAGTCCTTCAACAAATTTTCTTTATAAAGAAGGTGAGGTGGGGACATTAAGCAGACTGCTGAGTGGTTCAGCGAGCTCTACACATCTTCACTAGACAATCCAATGCCCTTATTTTCAACCCACGTTCTCGAATGCTTCACAACCACCTTTTTGCACTGACCAATATAAAGTGCAATCCATGTTCCGAGCACAAATTGATAAATAGAATACTCAGGTAATTCAGGAATATATGGAAATTAATGTGCAAAGATGTAGTTGGAGGAATGAAAGCATGTAATAGTGAACAAGTTGTAAGATTTTAAACCATTTGCTTGCTAGCAATCTAGTTCATGCTCATTCGGCGACAGTAGTCTTGATTGCTGAGTCAGTCGGCATTTCTCTGAATAGTCTTTTACTTCGTCGAGTTTTATAGAACTTTCCAAGAAAATTTGGATGTTCAAACGGCGGTACACTTCGAGGCCATCGATATGGTTGGCGATTCGCCGACTAGACCTGTTGCTTTCCACCACACACTTCTTTTGACATCATCTCACACTTCAACTTGTATCAACAACACATTATTATTTTACCAATACGCAAATATAGAATACTAAGGGGTTTTGGGTTGCCTCCCAAACAACGCCTTAGTTAACGTCGTGGCACGATGCAAGTCAGCAACTATTCTTCATCCTCGGAGTCACCCATGGCATAATTAGGCGAATCCTCAGCGAATGGTGGATAATGTCCTGATATCAAATGGCCGATTTGAGCATCCTGCAACTGAATAGTCATAGAATGAGAGGTTGACGATTCATTCAGCATTTCAATGTTTTCCTTTATCTCATTCAACATCTTTTCATGTGCCTCAATTTTTTGCTGAATGAGTGAAAGAGCTTTGTCATCCTACACACCTCCCTGCTTCTTCCTATGTTTACACTCTCAGAGGGAGAAATGATTTTCTTTTCCCCTGGCTTGTACTTCCAATTCAATGACTCAGTTGGACAGAACATCCAACTGGGTGACTAGTGCATCCCACTCCTGCTTCTTTTTGGTTTCTTTGTTGGCTTCTACCATGCCATCAAAGAGCTTTGCTATGACTTCATAGGGCTGGTGTAGCCTACCGCCCTCGCAAAGTTGATCGACTATACTTCTATTCTCGGGTCTAAGACCCCTATAGAAGCACTCCAATTGCGTCTTGTCTGTCATCCCATGAGATGGGAATGGTTGCAGCACCACTTGAAACTTCAGCCAGATTTCCTGAATTGTCTCATCCCCGAATTGTTTAAATGTCAGGAGGTTGTCCCTGAGGTTCAATAGTTTTAGAAGAGGATGATATGTGTGATATCCATAATGATTATCCATTCTTAGTTCCCTGATTTGATATTCAAACAAGCAAAGCAAAACTACATTTTAGATTAGTAATAAGAAGAATAAAAATTCTATTAAACTAAGAATTTTCAAGTAACACCACTCCCCGACAGCGGCGCCATTTTGATGTTTTGCGTAATCAACGACACAACTTCCAATACAAGTGTCTACGATCGTGCAATAGTATAGTAACCCAACCAAGGGTTGGGGTCGTGTCCCAAGGGAGCAATTTTGAAAATTAATAGAAAATTAGAATTTCATTATAATTAGTTATTGCTAAAGAAGTTAACAATTAAAAACATAGTAAATAAAGGGGGTGACACAAAAGTGTCAAATATCAAATGGGGGTTTTGTCACAAGTAAGCAAAAATAACAAAAGAAGCTAAAATAGCAATCAATGAGAGAGGGTTCTTGGGATGTGATTAGGAATATGGGATAGATCAAATTATTAGGTACATGCTTTTGATAGGAAATTTATAGAGTAATTGTGACTAGGCTAAGCTTTAAATGGAAATGAGTTCTCTCTCGAGAAACTTACCCCGTTTCAAATGGGTTCCTCTCGGACACCCAGTTGCCACATGAAGACTAGCATACGCCTTACCCCACTCACTCTCTCAAGCTGAGTGTTAGGATATGGGACTAGGGTTCACTTTCTCGAGCTGAACCTTATGTCGATCCACTCCTTAGGCCATCAATCTAGTGGTCTTAGTTTTACGACCCCTCTCTCGAGCAAGCCGAAAACACATATATGAGATTATATTTGCAACTACAACCTCATTAGATTCATCCACAACCACTAGATGAAATCACATTTAAACTATGAATAAACTATCAATAAACAAGACCCAACAACAAATCTTAACCCATATTCGCTAAATCACACCCCAAGAATTTAGGGTTTTTAGCCGCTCATCAAGAGATAGAAACTTATACCTAAATGAGCTTGCATTCAAATGAGTATGAAGATTTGAGTCTCAACTTAGGCAAAGAGTGAAGAATCCAAGAGACCCACTTCCAAATTGAAAGAGGTGAAACCATCTTCTTCTTCAAGTCTTTAGAAACCATTTCACACTTAGAGTAAAAATATCAAAAAATAGTACTCTAGATTGAAAATTATAATAATGTTCAACCCTTAAAACTACAACTCTAACTAGTATTTATAGTTTTCATAGATTTGTGATGCATCAGGTCATTTGGCGAGGTTAGTCGAAATCGCCGAGCGTGTCGGTGATCCACCATTTAGCCTGGTTTACCACTCTTCTGCTTCGTCCTCAGCATTTTATCGTTCTGGGGAGTTGGGCAATAAGGAACTGCATCACCGATAAACTCGACGATTTGCCATTTGGTGTAGTTCATCGCCGTTTTGCACCATCCTTCAGCATCGTCGTGCTTTGGGTCATTGGGTGACATGGTACTGCCTCACGGAACTGTTCGGCGATGCGCCGACTACTTTCTTTTTCACCGACTTGATCCTTTCCTTCAGGGCTTAGCACACTGGAACCAAAGGCGAAGTAAAACCCTTCGGCGACTCGCCAAGTGGACTCGGCGATCCCCAGGCCTTCATTTTTTCGTTCTTTTCCGCCCTTTTCATTCCTTTTTGCGATGTAGTGTCCATGCTTTCCTTCGAACTTCAAATACCTAAAACTTAAGTGTTTTGATCATATATTGAGATAAAATAAGCATTTGAGGACACAATTTCTATTAAAATATAGCCCTAATGATTCCAATTTGTGGACTCACCAATCTTGCACTTCTTGGCCCTTATGTGAGGAATATTCGTTTGTCTACGTGGACTAGAAAACCTTAGGATGTAGGGGCTTGTTCCTCATCTATACAGTTCTCCATTATTTCAGATGACTCGAATGTTACATCAGCATCTAAACATAATGTTGAAAAGTGATTTGAATGGGGTCCAATACGTCCCTCTTCCAAACTTACACCAATTGCAACGTGCTTAATTTTATACTCTTTCCCAAATGTGGCATCTTCAAGAAAAGTCTGATTGCATTGCATCTCCTCCCGTTTTAGATCCTCAATTTGACTTCTGAGTGCCTTTTCAGTATCACAGAACTCATAATTGGATTATTGAGCATCAAACACAGTAACCTTTGCATTCAATTCATTGCTTAAGTTTTGAGTATGCAAGAAAAACATATTAACATCTTGAAAGTGCTTCATTTTTCTATCTATAAGGTGTGACATCACATATATGATTCTCCTACGATGCTCTTCATATTCCTCTATTAATTTCCTGCAAGGTTCCATACTAACAAAGGAACAGAGATTATTAGCATCATCATGAGGGGGTTTTGGAGTAGGGTAGCAACATACGGTGCCACCGACCCACAACCCCCTACAAAATTCACATGATAGAGATGGTGCACACAATTCTCCCTCGGGAATATAATTACATTATTGCCAAAAGTGAGCTCCTTTGCAATAAGGACAAGGTCTTACTACTTGTGAATAATATTCATTCCCGTTCATCACACGAAAAGTATTAATTAGTAAAAAAACAAAAATATGTATCAAAATAAATAAACAAATAAAAAGATAAAGTATAACCTAGAAGAATAGTTAATTTCTAAGTCCCCGGCAGCGGCACCAAAAACTTGTTGCTTTCAATTGCACACGCAAGTATACGTGGTCGCACAAGTAATATAGTGGCTCTTAAAAGAACTGAATTATCAAACCCAAAGGACTTGTCAATTAATTATTCTTACTAAATTATATTAATTCTAATTATTTATTTAAGGGAAGGATTTCAAAAGATGAATATATTAACTAAACTAAAAATAAAGATAAAATAACTAAAAAGTAATTAACTAAAAAAAGATAGATTTTTACACAATCAATGAATGAATAGATCTAGGATTATAATTTACTAACAATCATGTTTAGCATCAATTTCATCAACTTATTTGATTATCTAGTTATTGATTCACAGGGTTAAATGTATGATCATGGTCTCCCAACCTCTAATCACCTACAATAAATGACAACCTAACTACATCGTTGAGCGGGGATAGATTGGACCAAGTACCGAGCATTACGATTTCCTCCTGTATAGTGACCAAGCATGGTTTCTAGGTATATCCCTATCCTAGACACAAATCAATTCAAGTGATATGCAAGAAAAGAACATGCTCCTTATATTCCACTTTTTATCCCTATATTCCTCTCCCGAGTTCAAGAGTAGACAATATATTTATATCTATGGTGATCAAGCATGGAATAGTATTCACAAAAATATAAGAACAACCAATATGATACACAATTATGCAGAATCAAAATTACTAAAAAATCATTTTGTAAGAAAATATAATCCAAAAATGAGAAGTTTAACTCCACATAGACATAGAGCAATTACAACGAATCATTCAAATAAAAGATGTAAAATAAATAAAAGAGAAAGAAAAGACAAAACCCTAAACCAAAAGTTAATTTCTACATTGTATTCTCCTCCCTCTAATAATTATTTTTATGGACTATTTATAAATGTAGGAAACCCCGAGTAAAATAATTGAGTCCAAAGCAGATTAGAAACCCTAAACCTAAAGGAATTGGAATTGTTGTATGCGTGAAACTTCGCTCGGCCGCCCACATGTTTGGATTTCTTGATATGCTGCCACATGGACAACTCCAATTAGCACTTCTTTGCTTTCTCGCCACCTTCTTTTTATATATATAAATATTAATATAATATTCACTTTAATCCATTAAGCAGTATGCTTGATTTCCTTCTTCAATTTTTCATCTTTAATTCATTTTAGCTCCAAATTCCTTCATCTTCACACCAATTTAATGCTACAAATAAAATATCCTATTAAGCACAATTCATAAAATCCATGCTCAAAAAGGACAAATATAAATAATAAATGTGAGGCAAATAATGATTAAAAATATGTATTTTGGCCTCACATCAATTCCCATGACCATATTCGAAATTTTGTGGCGTTTGTGGTCCCTTCTCTTCCAAGAACATATCCCAAGAGTTAGTTCGACTCTAATTGTTCCCTTTTCCATTGATGGGAGAGGCTACCAAGTGGTTAGGCGACCTACCTAGGGACTCAATCACCACTTGGGATGAACTTACTGAAGCGTTCTACATAAGGTTCTTTCCTCCTTCGAGGATGATGTCATTAAGGGAAAATATCCAAGGTTTCAAACGCTTGGATGGTGAGCCGATTTATGAGACTTGGCTACATTTCTAGAAGTTTTTGCTCCTGCGTCTGACTCATGGAATCCCCAACAATGTCTTTCTACAACACTTCTATCACAGTCTAGACTCGGTTAACAAAGGTGTAGCTGACCAACTTATCCGAGGAGGCATTATGTAGCAGGCTTTTGAGATTGCATCTACTTTGCTTGAAGGCATGACCAAAATCAATCTGGCATGGTATAGGAGAGAGGATCAAGTGTCTCCTTTGAACTTTAGGATAACAAAAGAACAAATGGAAAAGGACCAAGAACGAGATCAAAACATGGCAAGATGATGACCCAAATGGATTTGTTGTCAAAATATTTCATGGCTAGTGGTTCTAAGGTTGTTAATGTTGGTGTTAGTGGGGTGAACCCCAATGATTCACACTTTGAGGCCCAATATAATGAGGAAGTGAGTGTCCTAGCAAACCATGGTGGAGGTTTTTGTCCGAGCTATCCAAGGTCGGGTGGGAATCAAGGTTGAAATAGAGATCGTGATGAAGGTTGGAGAGACTGTGATAGGGAGTGGCATGATCGAGGAACTAATTGGAAGGAGAGAGATGGGGACAAGGAGAGATATGTACCTCCCCATGAGCGTCAAAAGCCAAAAGATCAAAGGGATGACCCAAAAAGTTTTCGTACTAAAGATATGCTTCCAAGAATTCTCACCAAAGTGGAAAGGTCGGACAAACTTTTGAAAGAGATGAAAGATTACATCCCAACTCTCAATTAGACAGTTACTTCACAATCGGTGTCCATTAAATAGCTGAAGACACAAATGGGTCAAATCTCGACTCATTTGAATCCAAGGCCAAAAGGAGGGTTATCGAGTGTCACCATGGCCAATCCCAAGAATGAATCTTGAAAGGGTATCTTTGTCGTGCAACGACGTTAAATAAGGCGCTTTTGGGGAGGCAACCCAAGCTTTTGATATTTTTTAATATTATGTTTGAATAACGGGTGTTGAATGTGCAGGTTGAAAACTTGAAATTTTGGGAAAATAAGAAGTTAGACAAGCCAAATGTAACGACCCGAGAGCACCCCCCAAGTCGTTACTGGCGTATTCGACCTCAAAGAGGTCTTATACAAGCCCTTAGCATTCATCATAGAATTAACCATAGAATAAAAACACGGAAAATTTAAAACTTTTACTTTGGAAGTTCAACTTCACTTCATATATGAAAAATAGAATCTAACTTCGTCACAATGTACCATCTAGAGATAGAAGTATCGAAAATGGGACTTAGCCCTTACATCAACAAGAAGTCCAGAAATAGGAAAGTACAACAATGTCTTTCAACATAAGCAAAGAACTAAACATAGAATCTAGATCATAGGTTCTTGTCCTCGGACTTGATGACTCACCAACTTGGGGAAGCAACTCCAAGTGTCTTGAGAAGTAAGCTTGAATCCTCAACAGCCCGAACCTAAAAGTTTGGGGAAAAAGGAGAAAAATTTGGGTTAGTACAACACACGTACTAAGTATGGCTACTATGCATAAAAAACCATTGAAACATGCATAAAAGGACATTTTAGTCAAAATATGCTTTTTACCAAGTAAATCCAATATGCACACAAAGTAAGCATCATAGTACAAACCAACATAATATCATCCCAACATGTAGACAATCCAAGCAATACTAGTGCAATGCAAGGAATAGAATCACATAACCCTATTCAAAGCCAAGTATCACATTAAGCAACCTACTTCATGCATACATTCATAAGATCATATTTCATCATAACTTACCATATTCATAAT
>JAJOOR010008184.1:0-51621 GCA_036250505.1 Solanum acaule | reverse complement strand
ATCCCTTAACTATGTGCCCACATAGGACTAGCTAGTGGTCTTTACCACGTAAAGGCTAAAAGAATGACCCTACCTTAGGCAAGTGGGGATCCCTCATCTGGTAAGGGTTACTACTGGGATTCTATGTCAAGCTCCATGGTTTATATCGGTTAAGGCTCTTCCCCCACATTAATGAATGAATGAACTAGGGTCTCTTAAGGGTGTACTACTTAGGATAGGTGGTGGAATGGGACATCATCTAGACATTGCACAAGTAGACATTTAAGGGAGATCTTGGTGTGTCTTAGTAATGATTATGAATGAATGAGTCTCATTGGGCTAATTAATGAAAGTGTTGGTCTTTGAGCATGCTAATGTGAAAGTGAGTCATAATAAATTGATTGTAAGTGCTTATGTTGAATGGAATGTATGGGATGATCTTAAGTCATTAATGAATGATGTTGTCTACATGCATCAAGTTGAATGAATGATTTATGTTGAGATGTGAAGTGAGCTTGTCTTGTGTAGCCTTAAGGATCACTTGGGTGTGGTATGGAGAGGTAGTATGGGCTGCCTCACCATGTCTTACTTAGGTGAGTCTTGGGATGACATTTGATGAGTGTTCTTGTTTTATGAAGTGACATGTTGGCTTATGTGATTAATTGGTGAAGGTTGATGTATGCATGGTAAGTGCACTTTTTGTGACCTTAAGGTGGTGCCTTAGTGTGGGTGATGGTATGGGACGTTGCCCATACATTGCACAAAGGTATTGCTTAGGGGTTAATTAAGGTGGAGGTCCAAGGCAAGAAGGTAAAGGTAAATGGGTTATGTATGTTTATGATGTATTGTGAAGCATATGACTTTGTATGGTTGGTTGTGACTTGTAAGGTGCCTATTATATGGATGTTCATGAGATTTTATAAAAATGGCATGAAAGCATAACTTCCAAACAAATGTCCTTTTTAGCTTGTTTTGCATATCCTCATACATAGTACGTGTGTTGTACTAACCCCTTTCTTCTATTTTACTACAAGTGTAGGTTGTGGTAACTAGGAGGAGATTGTGCTTCGGAGTTGCATGGATTTCTTCACTCTTCCAAGTCTTTGGTATGTCCTCAAGATTCAAGGACTATGTTTAGAAGTTTCTTAGTCATTGAAATAGACACTTAAGTTTCATTTCATTTATAAAGGGCCGTGTCCCTTAGTACATTTTAAGTTCTTGTCTAAGATTGACTAAAGAGACTTAGTAGTTCCGTTTGCGTATTGATGTTTTCAAATGTTGATGACTCTTGAAGTCTTATGGTTTTATTGAATAAATGTTTTAAATTCTTAGTGATTTTGATGATCTATGCGATGAATGAATGCTAAGGCTTGAATAAGGCCTCCGAGAGGTCGAATATGCATTTAACGGGTAGGGGGTGCTCTCGGGTCGTTACAGTCAACGATCATTAATCAGTATAAAACCCAACTAAATGAGTTGGGGTCGATCCCACAAAGAGTAGCTTTTCCTTTATAATCAATTATGAAAGTTTGACAACAATCTCTTCAGCTGAATATTTATTGTACCTTTTTGGTCTAAGATTAAAATTTCAAGTTGTGATTATCAATCCAATTTATTACATAACACAAAACGATCAAATATTGAGGTAACACTTGGGGAATTGCCCAACCAATTATTGAATTTAACTTAGTGGATGAACATCGATGCTAACAATGGGATAAATTGTCATGGGTAGGTCGGACCATATGTAAAGCAATTTTCTCTCGAACAATTACCTTATCTTTGTTGAATTTTTTCGAACGTGAACACTATTCGGAATATGCCTAGCCCTCGTCCTCATCAAATCCACTCTCTCGAGCTAGATACAAAGGATATATCCCATCTTTCACTTTCTCAAGATGAAATCATGGTGACCCACTACTAAGGATGCTAAATTTGCTACTTTGGCTTTGCACTTCTCTCTCGAGCAAGCACAAAACACTGAACTTGTTACACTAATCATGCAAGATGACCTCAAAACGTAGCAACAATTTAGACCCACTTCAAATTAACGTCATTATTCGCAAATCAATGACACCCACTTAGTAAAAATCAACAATTGGCCACATGGTCAAAATCCCAAGAAGAAGGTTTTGGCCAATCATAGCTAAAAGAGGAAAATCAACATCTGCCAAGTTTTCCATAGCTGGGTAAATGAAATCTGGAAGTTAAAATCAACTACAATTTTATCTATTACAAAATTTCAACGAAAAACCTTGCAAAAATCCCTTGAAATCCACAATGGTAGTGTTTTTACTCTCAATCTTTTATTCCTCACGTTTCTGAATGGCTTCTCTCTCCTTTAAAAATTGATTTATGCAAATCTGGTGTGAGGCTGTTTTGGACCAATCGACGAGGTAAGTTGGGCTTCACCGGCCATTCGACGACTCGCCGATGGTTCTTGTAACACCTCAGATCTCATAACAAAGAAAATCCTACTTTTCAGAAAATCTGGTGCCAGTACCAACCGAACCACCCACGGACCGTAAGTAGGACCATAGACCGTATCTGGGTTTTTGTTGTTAAGGCCCAAGTCTTAATAGTCTTTGATCCCACCCACGGTCAACCAGTATGGTCTGTGGTTGGACCTACGGACTGTAGGTAAGGGTCATTAGCCACTTAGAGGGAAATTGCTGATGGATAAACTTCAAATGCTCATCACTCTGAGCATAAAAGGAATTAGGTGGCCCATGACCCACCTAATGATAGATAATTTCAACCTCTTTCCAACGCCACCAAGTTTGCTAAAATCCCATCTTCGAGTAAAATGTTATGCTCGTTTTAGTGAAGCCCTGTCGGGAAGACTTGACTGACGACCCCTACCTACGGTTGGTAGATCAATCCACAGACTGTAGGTCTCTCCGTGGGTGGCCTTCGACAGAATTTAGTTAGGGTCGTTTTGGTCCTTTCCCCGATGCGTTGGGCACCTAAACTACGTCGTTTAACCCCTAAACTACGTTGTTTTACTCAGATTAAGACTAATAATCTAGTTAGAACAAAACCAAAACCTTTATTCACCTAAAATCATCCAAACTAGAGCAAAAATAGAAGAAGCAGGCGACTCAAACCCATCCAAGAATGCAACAAGCTTTCTTCAATTCTAGCCCCGAAATTGAAGGATTTCTCCGTGAATTTCGTCACCAGGTATGTGGGGATTTCACTAGTGGGTTCCTTTCTCCCATTAGGTCCCTAGAATTCAGTTAGATTCTTGATTCCCTTAATATTATATAGACCTAGGGTTTCTAAAATTTTAGCAGTCAGTATAAATTAGTTACTTTAATGTTCCTAATCAGATTTTCATGATTCCAGTATGGTTTGGTATAGATTCCTTCATAAATTTAGAACCCTAGCTATGTAGTTCTTTTAGTTCATGAATTGCACATGCTAGGCCAGTTTATTCAGTTATACATGCTCCAGTTATGAATGTTTCATTATCAGTACATTAATGTTGCATTTTCAGTTAACATGTCAGTATTTTGAGCTATCCAGTATTTTACATCATTTCAGTTATAAATTGCTAAATTACTAAATCAATTGGAAGAAGATTAATATTGAGTGGACTAGGGTCAGTCACCCGCAAGTCCCAGAACTACGTGCCTCGTAGGTTGTAACTCCCCTCTGTGGGCATCATTTTAGTGATCACGCCAGTCATGCCTCTATTCGTCTGGAAGGATATATTGGGTCTGCTCGATGGGGCGTATACATCAGACTCCACATTTATCTCATGTGGTTTTATATCGGTTATTAGTAGCTCCCATAGTTCAGTCAGATTCTATTGCATTGCCATGTTATCAATTACAGTCAGATTTCAGTCTCAACATGTTATAAACTTGGTCATTCCAGTCAGTTAGCTCATGTTCAGTATTTTCAATATCCTTATTATGTTTAGATTACATCACTGCTATTATTCTTTGGTTCATTTATGCTTATTGTTCAGCTTTATTCCATCATACATGCTCAGTACCTTTCAAGTACTGACGCATACTCTGCGCTATATCTTCTTGTGATGTAGGTTCAGGTCCTCAGCTTCCAGATCACGCATAGATTGGTTCCCGATCTCTAGTTCAGAAAAATTAGTGGTTAGTCCTCATTCTTTGAGGACGGTTGACATGATTGTCTTTCATTGCTCTTAGTTTTAGTTTCAGTTTAGCTAGATTTAGCTGGGGCATGTCCCAGCATTTCTAGTCAGTAGAGGCTACTTCAGACATAGTTAGATTCAGCTATAGTGTTAGAGTTTGACTTTTAAATTGTTGTTTCAACTCTCAGTTTCATATATTCAAATTTAGTATATGGGTATTCCCCATTATTTCAGATTATCTCATGATTTAGCTTCCGCACAGTATTTCTGTACTTTAGTTTATTTAAGTATGCTTATGATATGCCAGCAAGGTTAGCTTGGGGTCACTTGTTATCCTAGGTCCCGTATTTTTGTCCAGAGGGTAGTCTCGAGGCGTGAAAAGCTTGGTATTAGAGCACTAGGTTTAAGAGTCCTATGATGTCTGAAAAGCCACATTAAGTAAAGTCTTTTTTATGGGTGTGAAATGCACCACATCTAATGAGAAGGAGGCTATGAAGTGTTTTAGGAAAACTTCACTCTTTTTGATACCGCTATCGTGTGTTAGGTATGATCTAATTTCCTCGTTCTAATATGTAGTTATGCTATCAAGATCATGCCTCCTCGTAGAGCTTATGCAAGGAATGCTAAAGCAGCTCCTAGCTCCTCCAGTCCCAGATCAGAAAGTTTCAAATGTTGAGTTTCGGAACGCCATTCAGTTTTTGGCTCAGAGTATGACTAATCATAACAACCAGAAGGTTCCAGTTCCTGCAAATGCTAGTGGTGGATCAGTGGCAGCCAATCGTGACTTCATTAGGATGAATCTGCCTGAGTTCCTAGGATCGCAGATTGGTGAGGATCCTCAAAACTTTATAGATAAGGTTAAGAAAATCTTTGGAGTGATGCAAATTACTGGTAATGGTAGGGTTGAGTGGGCATCCTACCAGCTTAAGTATATGGCTCACATATGGTACACTCAGTGGAAAGACAACAGGGGCTACTTTGTCTTTTGTAACTCCTTATACAACAGTAAATTTTGGTGTCAGTCCAGAAACTCTCTCACAACCCTTCTCAATCTCTACTCCAGTCGGTGAAACAGTTATAGCTAGATGGGTATACAGAAATTGCCCTGTCATAGTCTCTCAAAAAGTCACCTCAACATATCTTGTAGAGTTAGAAATGGTAGATTTTGATATCATTCTAGGCATGGATTGATTACATTACTGTTATGCCTCAGTCGACTGTAGAACTAGGATCGTTCGTTTACAGGTTCTAGACGAACCAATCTTAGAATGAAAGGGCAGCAGCTTAGCACCTATGGGTTGATTCATTTATTACCTTAAGGCCAGAAAGATGATCTCTAAGGGTTATCTCTATCATCTAGTTCAGGTTAAGGATTCTAGCTCCGAAACCCCAACTCTTGAGGAAGTCCTAGTAGTGAATGATTTTCCAAAAAATCTTTCTAAAGTTCCTTTCGAAAGGGAAATCGACTTTGCAATTGATCTCCTTCAAGATACTCAGCCTATTTCTATTCTTCCTTACAGAATGGCTCCAGCTAAGCTTAAGGAATTGAAAGAGTAGTTGAAAGACCTTTTAGAAAAAGGCTTCATTAGACCCAGTATTACCTCAGTGTTGTTCGTGAAGAAGAAAGATGGTTCTCTCAGAATGTGCATTGACTATCGACAGTTGAACAAAGTCACAATCAATAATAAGTATCTTATCCCTAGCGTTGATGACTTGTTTGACCAACTTCAAGGTGCTAGTCATTTCTTAAAGATAGACCTCAGATCCAGTTATCATAAGCTTAGAGTCAGAGATAGTGACATCTCGAAAACAACATTCGAAACTCGGTATGGTCATTATGAATTTGTAGTTATGGACTAACCAATGCACCTGCAACTTTCATGGATTTAATGAACAAAGTGTTCAAGCAATATTTGGACTTGTTCATTATCGTATTTATTTATGATATCCTCATTTACTCTAGGAATGAGGAAGAACATGAGAATCATTTAAGAGTTGTCCTGCAAACTCTCAAAGATCGCCAGTTATTCGCGAAGTTTAGCAAATGTGAGTTTTGGTTGCAGTAAATTGCTTTCCTTGGGCATATAGTATCTACTGAACAGATCCGAGTGGATCCTCAAAAAATAGAAGTAATGAAACAATGGCCCAGACCTACCTCCCGTACTGATATCAAAAGTTTCTTCGGTCTAGCAGGTTATTACAGAAGGTTCGTGGAAGGATTTTCATCCATAGCCTCTCCGTTGTCTAAGTTGACTCAGAAAAAAGGTCAAGTTTCAGTGGTCATATGATTGTGAGAAGAGCTTTGCAGAACTGAAATGTAGGTTTACTATAGCTCATGTTTTGACTCTACCAGAGGGTTCAGACGGTTATGTGATCTATTGTGATGCAACCAGATTCGGCTGAGGTTGTCTATTGATGCAGCAAGGTTGCCACGCCTCAAATCCCATTAAGATGGACAGGCACCCGATGCCCTAAAGGCCCGAGAGAACCAAAATGTAACATATGCTTACTATGCATATAACTATGACAATCTTGTGACAAGTTCGCATAAGATGCAGCAATACGAACCAACATAAGTAGACCTAAAACTTATATACAAGACTTGGCCATTGAGGTCACAACTTTTTAAGATGACACTGAACCATTTACATAAGTCTACAAAGACTCTAAAAGATATAAACCTTAGAGTAGTTTGGGACAGACCCCACCTTACTCTTAACTATGATACAATACAAAAATGAATCTACCAAGGACTCAGTAAAGCTCCGAATCAATCTGGAGCTCACCAAAAGTAGCTGAGTGTCATGTGCTCCTACGGAGGAGGTCTACTAGCTGAAGTACATGTGCCTGTAGCATGAAATGCAGCATCCCCCGTGAGGGACATCAGTACAAGAAAATGTATTGAATATGTAAGGCAATAACATATATAAAATAAGAGCTCGAACGAAACTAAGTATTAATATATGTGTGCATAAATCAGAACAGAAGACCACCTTTGTTAACTTTTGTGGGATCATATATGTTACATTCTTGTCTTTACCTTTCTGTGTGTCATGATCTTTATAAGGCATATGATACAAATGACCAGCTGATTAGTGGTAGAAGAGGATGACCCATGCTAGGCATTTTAACCCCTGAGATGTTGTCTTCATAATTACACAAATTGGGATCGGCCCATGCTAGGCGTTCGCCCCTGAGCTGCCACCCTTCTATACCAATTACTATCAGCCCATGCTAGGCTTTCTCCCTGAGCTGCCACCCTTAATTATACAGATTGCTTTACTTAGATTCTTTAATCTTTGAGATTGTTGTTTTGGTGGTCATAATCATTTTTGATATTTGGAACTATGGACTAGTAGTAGAAGACATAAAAATAATACTTCAAGGCAGTAACAATGACATAAAGAGCTATGTAACATCAATGCATTACTTGTGAGCTTATATGACATGATTGACTTCAACTGACTAAGAGGAGGATTCACCAAACTTGCTTTTGCAAATACCATTTCTATACCAGCACATAGGAGCATAATTACACAAGTATAGAGTAGTGAACATATAGTGAAGTAATTCTATACACTAAGGAG
This sequence comes from Solanum acaule, assembly GCA_036250505.1. Classification (NCBI taxonomy): domain Eukaryota; kingdom Viridiplantae; phylum Streptophyta; class Magnoliopsida; order Solanales; family Solanaceae; genus Solanum; species Solanum acaule. The sequence goes on along the minus strand of JAJOOR010008184.1, from coordinate 43,938 downwards.
AGGGGGAAATATTGTCAGCTTTTTGGAGATCGTACGCTTCCACTATGGTTCCTTTACTAGGAATAGAACTTAGGAAATTCACTTATTCATATTAATCGCAAGTATCAGATTTCATGCCGAAGAATATTGAATCGAATAGCCTTACATACCTTATTCTCTGACCAATACAACTATCATGATTCAACCTCCCATTTCAGGTTTTAATCTATAATATAAGTCATGATAAATTTAAATTAGCATCTATCACATCGTGAGACTCGTAAAACAGTAGCTAACTTTGAAGGATAATGAGCCCATACAACCCTTAAAATAATATGTATCACCACACCCTCTTTCTCTGCCCAATACATATATTATGTATCCTTTTCCAAGATTACCCAAACTGCACCGACAACAATACACATAAAACAGCCTCAAATATTATTTAACATACAACCAATTATTGAACTCACCACCCCCTTGAGTTCTTTATGACAGCACACCCATAATTCCTTGCTCAAACTCATACATAAAGAGGAAGAAATTGGACCAGTCACCTTACCTCAATTTCTGCAACTTCTCCTTATAACTTGAATTCCTCTAGAACTCCAACTTCCCTTCACACTTAAACCAAAGAAGAACAGAAAAGTATCTTAATAACCAAGGAATTGAGCAGTAGCTTCTGGAAATATTATGCCTTTAAACTTATACTTGAGCATGAATATCATATTTTCCTAATCATCCATGGGAGAATTAAGCTAAATCCATAAGTGTTTTCACTTACCTTGTCTTGCAGAGATGAGGGTTTCTTAAAGAACCCTAGAAGAACTTTAAGGCTGTTGTTTTAATCCTTAAGAGAAAAGAGAGAGAGAGAGCTGGAGTTCATGCTCAATAATGTGTGTAAAGATGAGTGAAAATAGCAGCCAATATATCTTTATATTGAGGTTTCTTCACCTTTAAGAATATCCTCTAGAAAGCTTCATTTTCAGCCACTAATTGGTCACATCAAGCAGCTCAAAAGGTCAAAATAGGTGATGCACCTACCTGCTTTCACTTGGGCTTAACTATTGGGCCTTGACAGATTTGGCTGTTGGATTTAAATTTCATTTTCCTTTTATTTAACTTAGTTTCTGCCTCAAGTGGGTCCATTAGCATAGGCCCAAATCTAATCCATAAACCTTGGCCTTTTAAACTAGATCCATATAGCTCAAGTAGGTGATGCACCTACTTGGTCCTTTGGACTGGTCAATAAGTCAAAGTAGGTCAAAGCAGGTGATGCACCTACTTGTCACCTGCTAGCTTAGTTAAGTCAAGCAAGAAGCTCACTTATTTTATTCCATTTTCTAAATATTAATCCCTTTTGCTTTAACTTAGCACTTAACTTTCAACTTTAAGCTCAATTACCACCTTACTGTCTCCTTAAATACTCTTGTTGGAGTTAACTTCTAGTACACATGCTGAAATGTACAAGGCATCACATCACCTTCCGAGCTAGTTTAAACCAACACTAATCATATAAGAATTATAGTCCCTCACCTATACTAAAAGGCTTTGTCATGTATCACAAGAATATAACAAGCATATGTGTATTATGGGATTTTACAGAGGTATGGTTATAACTTATGCTTCTAGACAGCTTAAGGTGCATGAGAAAAACTATCCAACTAATGACCTCATGCTCGCTGCAGTGGTGTTTGCACTAAAGATTTGGAGTCACTACTTGTCTGGTGTTCATGTAGATTTGTTCCCAAACCATAAGAGCCTTCAGTATGGGTTCACCCAGAAGGAGTTGAATCTTCGTCAGAGGAGATGGCTTGAGTTCCTCAAGGATTATGATATGAGTGTGCATTACCATCCAGGTAAGGCCAATGTAGTAGTAGATTCTCTTAGCACACTATTTATAGGTAGTGTAGCACATGTTGAGGAAGAAAGAAAATAACTAGTGAAGGAGGTTCACAGGATTGCTCGTTTGGGAGTTCGCCTTATGAGCATATTAGATGGAGGTTTAACAGTTCGGAATGGGTCAGAATCTTCATTGGTAGCGGAGGTTAAGGAAAATAAAGACAATGATCCAATATTACTTCAACTAAAGAGTGAAGTCCATTAGCAGATAGTTGAGGTTTTCTCCCAAGGGGGAGATGGTGTGCTTCGCTATTAGGGTCGATTATTTATGCCTAAGGTGGGTGAGTTGAGACAATAGATTCTTGCAAAAGCCCATAACTCCATATATTCTATTCATCCAAGTGCCACTAAGATGTACCATGATCTGTGGGATGTCTTTTGGTGGAATGGTATCAAAAGGGGTATAGCGAATTTTATGGCTAAGTGCCCTAATTGCCAGCAAGTGAAAGTAGAACATCAGAAAGCAGGAGGTATGACTCAAGAGATCAACATTCCTACTTGGAAGTGGGAAGTGAACAATATGGACTTCATTACAGGTTTACCTCTTACTAGAAGACAGCATGACTCCATTAGGGTGATAGTTGATAGAGTCACTAAGTCTGCGCGTTTTTTGGCTGTTAAGACTACAAACTCGATAGAGGACTACGCCAAGCTTTAAATTAATGAGATAGTTAGGTTGCATGAGGTTCCTTTGTTTATTATCTCAGATATAGGTCCTAAGTTTACCTCTCATTTCTGGAAGTCATTTTAGAAAGGACTTGGTACTCAGGTTAATCTTAGCACAACATTTCATCCACAGACGGATGGTCAGGCAAAGTGTACCATTCAAAACTTAGAGGACATATTGTGAGCTTGTATGATAAACTTCAAGGGTAGTTGGGATTATCACCTCCCTCTTATAGAGTTCGCCTACAATAATAGTTACCATTCCAACATTCTGATGACCTTTATGAGGCATTGTATGGGCGTAGATGTAAATCTCCAGTTGGTTTGTTTGAAGTAGGTGAAGCAGCCTTGATAGGGCCAGATTCAGTTCATGATTCTATGGTGAAAGTGTAACTCATTAGAGATAGACTTAAGACAGCCCAGAGCCGCCAGAAGTCCTATGCAGATGTTAGGAGAAAGGACTTAGAGTTCCAAGTTGATGATTGGTTTTTCTGAAAGTGTCACCTATGAAAGAGGTGATGAGATTTGGTAAGAAAGAGAAGCTGAGTTCTAGATATGTAGGCCCTTACAAGATCTTGAAAACAGTTGGTAAAGTGGCGTATGAGTTAGAGTTGCCAGCAAAAGTAGCAGTAGTACACCCGATTTTTCACATTTCGTTGTAGAAGAAGTGTGTGGGTGATCCAACATCTATTGTACCTTTAGAAAGTGTGGTTGTGAAGGATAGTATAACTTATATAGAGGTACCAGTTGAAATCCTTGATCGTCATTTTCGAAGGATGAGGAACAAAGAAGTCTCTCCAATTAAGGTTTTGTGAAGGAGTCAGTCCGTAGACGGAGCTACTTGCGAAGGAGAAGCAGCCATGAAGGCCAAGTATCCTTACCTCTTTACTTCCAATTCCATTCCATCTTTAGGTAATAGTTGCTCTTCAATTTTTCATTCATTTATGTGTAGCTTCAGTCTTAGTATCATGGTCCTTCAGTTTGAACTTGCATTTCAGCGTATTTCCATGTTCTTGGTACTTAGTTCAGTCAGAAATTAGTTTTCAGTGTTTAGTGGTAGGGTTGCAGCTATTTCCCTCCATCTCCAGCTAGTTTAGTCTTCATTTGAGGATGAATGTTCCCAAAGGGGAGATATTGCAACACCTCGGATCTCAAAATGAAGAAAATCCTAGTTTTTAGAAAAACAGGTGCCAGTACCAATGGAACAACCCACGAATCGTAGGTAGGATCACGGACCGTAGGTGGCGTTTTGTCGTTAAGGCCCAAGTCTTAATAGTCTCAGTTCCCACCCACGGTTAACCACTACGGTCCATGGTTGGACCTACGGACCATAGGTCTGACCGTGTTAGAATCGAACCTTTGTGATCAATTGAGACTTGAATCACCTAGGAATTAAAGATGTGGTCAAAGTACCTTGAAATCTATGTATAAAGAAGAGATTAAGAAAGAAACCTTGAGAGTAAGGTTGTGATCATGATAGGTAGGGCTTTAGGGTGAAGCTAATATGATTAACTATTAATGCTATGTCTTTGAGAGTAAAATCTAAAAGAGAATAGAAGACTAATAGGTTGGATTGTGGTGAAAGGCCAATACTCACCTAACCTACCTTATGAATGCTTGAAAGTATGAAGTGATAGAATTATTTGAACATGGATTGGTTGTCAAGGACATCATTCCATGAGTTATGAGTGTTAAGCAAGGCCTAACAAGTAAACCTTGGGGTGTATGCTTGGCTCCTAGTGGATATTGACATTGAGATGGAGTGTCACACAAGATAGGGTCTGGACTCCAAGAAGAAAGGAGATCCACACCTAGTTGATGTGAGGACTATCCAAGTTAAAGGGGGAACTCTTAGGTAGTAGAGTTTGGGTTTTCCCAAAGTTTGGCCTCATGAGATGGGGGCCTTCACATAGTTGAGTTAAGGTTCCTAGTAGCAATCTCTATATCCAATGAACTAAGACATGATTAAAGAAGCATCTCATAGTGTTCTAAAGCATAATTGAACTAGGACTAACTTAAGAAGTACCTCATAGTGTTCAAGAGTATAAGTGGACTTCGACATGCTTAAGGTAGTATCTCATAGGGTCCATATAAGCAAGGAACTTACACATACTAAAAGAAGTATCTCCTAGGGTTCAACTATTAAGAACTAAGATGTGCTTAAGGGAAGTACTTCATAGTGTTCTAAAGTTAAAGAGAGGAACTAGGTTCCAAACCAAGAAGAAATAGTAAGAGGACCTAAAAGTTGTACTTGGCATGATTAGTATTATGGGATGCTATGATTGCATTGCACAAAGTATGACTTAGGGTTATTAAAGAGAATTTATGAGATGGGATTGTGCTATAGTTGCATTCCTAGTTATAGTTAACTAAAGGTGAGAGATTCCCTTAGTTATGAGAGTTAAACTAATAATGAGACCAAAGGAGGGTGAGTATGACTAAGATGACTTCAAGGCTATACTTAGTGTAAAGGGTAGTATGGGATGCCTTTCATGCATTGCACAAGTCTGTCTTGAGGTTACTTAGGAGTATGGTTCCCTTATGGTAAGAAGAGTTTATGAGTTGACCATATATGTAGACCATGAGTAAGATGACCAAAAAGGGATACTTGGCTTGGGTGGTATTATGAGATGCTATTCTTGCTTTGCACATGTATGCTTTTGAAGTTACTTGAGAATGGTGTTATTATGGTAAAGAGGACTAAGAGTCTATTATGCTTATATGAGTATGAATATGTCCTATATTGACTTATTTTTATATGAAGCTTATGTTGATAATTATGCTATGATTATGACGATTATGCAATGACTATGATGATTATGTTATGACTATGTTATTCTCTTATGCTTATGTCTTATGTTGCCTAACTATTTTGAGATGCTCTTATGATGTTGTGCTAGCTTTCATACTTGTTACATTTTGTACTAACACATATTGCCTACATTCTAATCAAATGTAGGGTTGATGAGATTGGGTTGCTTTGAAGGCTAGGTTTCCAAGGATCTAGAAAAGTTGAAGAATTGGTGAGTCCTCATAGCTTCGAGGACGAACCCTTGTTTCCTTTATGTCATTTCTTTATGTTTTGGACATTGTATGGACTGCGTCCCAAGAAGTTTTATTCAAGAGTTATGTTAGATGGTTTGAGACAAAGATTTAGTAAAGACTTTCGCTTGCTTATGAAAATGTTTTCGATTGTATGGTCTTAAAGAAGTTTTAAAATTTCCATACTTTTCTATTATCTATGTTATGATGCTAAGGGCTTGTATGAGACCCCTTCGGGGTGAAATACGCCGTGTTATGCCTAGGGGGTACTCCTGGGTCGTGACACTTTGCCTAGAATCAAGTAGGACTTTACGGGTTGTAATGTAAGCTTGAGGTAAGGGAGGATACATTTAGGTCAAATTAGTGACTTATCTTTCTTAATGCACATGTTTTGATTTTCCTGCTACATTCACAACTTTTTTTGTTTCTTTAGCCACCCCCCCCCCCTTTCTGCATATTTTTCCACTAGTACTTCCACCCTCGCCCTTATTTTCTACACATCCCCTTATTTATAATTTTTTTGACACTTAACAATAGACACCCTCAACCTATAGATTTCTCTCGAGGTAAGGTGCACATTTTCCTTGTAAGGGCCAGGGCCATTATTAAGGTATTCTTCGAATTAGCCACCTTCGACTTAGGCTTTTACTTTGAGTTGAAGTGCACAATGTCCAAAGGACCAGGGCCAATAACAGATTAAGAAATTATGGGGCATCATTTTTCTACCTTTTTTCTTTCTTCCCCACAAAACCAAACATTTCCACCCTATTTACTCTTTCCGTTGTTTTCACTTTTTCATCCTAACATAGTGCATCAGGGATTATTTTGGGATCAAAAATCACGGTATCAATAAAAGGGATTCGGCTCAATTAAGTAGGTTAAAACAAAATTACGGCTAAAAGGCTCAATGGGGCTATACTAGGGATATTTTCTTTGAGAAAGCTAACATTTACAACACAAATCAAAGAGAGCCTATTATCATCTCTTAAACACAACACCACTTTTTATTTTGCTTCAATAACATGTTGGGCAAGTTCTAGTCTCAGATGCATTACATGGATACTACAATACCTCACCACTCATGGCACAAGTTCTACTCAAGATGGATCAATCACAACAAGACAATCAGTTCATGCACAAGGTTCTATTTAAGCATAAAATGTACTCATTAAAGTCAAATAAAAAAGTTCAAATGCATTCATATATCAACTTCCAATCATGCTTTCATACAGTCTCCTTTCAGAATTTCAAGCTTTAACAAATACCAATCTAAGATTCAATGACGAAAATTGCCCTTAAGATGGTCGTCATCCATCTATCATTGGGCAATGAAACTCAACTACGACGACTGACTCAATCCTAAAAAGACAAAATCTTTTTGTATTTTGTACGGTTCAAAGGGACTTTCCTTGGCCAAAGAATCGAAAACAACCTCTAAGGAACCCAAATAAAAACAAAACAAAAAATAAAAGACAGACATGACACTACCAATGTTCATTAATATATGCAGACTAGAGATAATTTCACCCTTACCCCACACGTAAACATTTGAACTATCCCCAGTGCTTCACAAAATCAAAAAATTCAGTACAGAGGTAAGGTGAAACACTCTCTGATCAGTCCTCCATAGCATCTCCCCCGTCGGCCTCATCACTGGCCTGAGCAGGGTCAACCTCCTCATTATAATTGGACTCCACATCCGAGCTAGTGCACAATCTATCCTCATCAGTCTGGTTGTCATCATCCACCAGCTCATGAAACGCATGACCGATGGCAAGTAGGGCCTTTGCATGGGCTTTTAGTGGGTACCTTCTCTTGACGTCCCCTAGTTGCATATCAGTTGACGCTCGACAACCATTTTTGTGGCGCAACATCTCCAACCCATACATCCTGGCCATAATCAGCTCATCACGTCTATGGCGCTCTGCGGTAGTGACTGTTGGGCCGAACTCAGTGTGTCAGGCCCCTTAGTCTTCGTGATATCCACCGGTGCTAGGAATAGTGATGCCATGTAATCCAAATTCTTTTTTGGAACACCTGCAACACATAGATTCTAGTAATAAGACCACCAAATGCATACATGTGCCCTTTATGCACATGAGCCTTCCTTATTGCCGATTTCAATACAACCCCAATGTTCAACTCTATCGGTGTCATCAAAGCGTAGACCAGACACACTCTATCCCGGGTGATGTCCATGTACTCTAGCCTAAGTATTAAACAATTCATCACTATTTTAAGCCAAACCCGAGCCTCACTGATCATGTGCGCGTAAGGTAGAGATTGATGATGTCTTGTCACGACCTGGGGTAACGCCCTAGGACCAACACGACGTACTTTACCCCGAAGGGGTATCATACAAGCCGTTAGAATAATCATAAACATAAAGTCATAGAAATGATGCAGAAAAATTTTAAACTTTTACAATCGAAGTCAACTTCTTTTTCATAAATGAATATAAGAGTCTATACCTTGTCTCAATCACCATCTAGTGCAATAGAGAATACAATTAAGGTCAATGCCCTTTACAATAAAGTCTGCAAAAATAGGAAGTACAACAGAAGCTAGAAAAGAATAACATCTTGTCCTCGAACAATGAGGACTCATCAAGCTTAGGGAATAGTCAACCCAAGCTTCACTTGAAAGGAGAAGTACGTCTCAACGACTGGAACCTACACTCATAGTAAATGTACAAATATGGGTTAGCACATAAAGTACCAAGTCTGAAAGCCATGTATAAAAATCCTTAAAACATGTGAAAAAGGACATTTAGTTGAAATAATGCATTTATCAAGATTAAAAGCCATCATGCACATATAAGGAGAAACATAAGTCAAACAATATAATAAGCAACTTCAAAGCTATACTAGTGCAATGCAAAGGCAAGATCCCGTAACCCTACCATATGCAAAGTACCACTTTTTGGTCCCCAACATCATACATAATATTTCTTGTCCTCATCCATAGCCAATACTATATTCAAGGAAACATTCATGTTCATACTTGTAGCAAATAAGGTCAATCTTAACAATCATACATATCATGCATACTTAATCCCTGAGTCATCATAGTATAAGAGAAACCACCTCATAACCCCTTTATAAGTGTACTTGTGCAATGTACAAGTGAAGTCCCATACCCCTACTCCCACCAAGTAAAACTCAATAAACAGTCATAAGTATAGTTCATGTTCATGTTGTTATTCATATTCTGGTTCTTGTTCATGTTCTTGTCATATAGGGACATTTAGCCTTAACCGTCATAGACCATGTGAGCTACATGGAATCCGGTGTCATGACCCCATACAAAAAAGAGGTGTCCTACATGCCTAAGGTATAACATGTATAACATTTAGGTGGATCCACTAGCTAAAGACCTATGTGGGTACATAGTTATAGGATAAGGATATTGCTACTAGAAACCTGGACTTTCTAACGTAAAAGGTTTCCATCTCATGAGATAACATACATTGGGAAGCCAGACTTTCTAACGTAAAAGCTTCCATCTCACTTTCATATCCACTCGGTGCTAACCATAATTCCCTTTAAAAGTCATATTAAGTCTTTACATAGGTTCATGTTCATGAAAGAATGCACTAGGCACTCAACCCAACATAGCATCATAATTAGCTTATAGATACATTAGGTGAGAATGTCCTTTCAACCTTAGAATCATTAACATGTAAGTAAACCTTTCACATCTCATTCATAGTGTTTTTATGAGAATGGACTTTCACTCAACACAACAATACTAGCATAGTCAAAAACATATCATACATAGTCATGTGTAAGGGTAGGGGAGAATAATCCTACAACAGTGCTGCAATTACACAATAATCATAATATCTTCATTTTCTAAGTGAATCATAAGCTCATATACATTTTCTCTAAAAGGTGTACAAACCCTCATACTTTACCCTTCAATGGTCTTGAATCACAATCAACCGAACCATATACAACTACACAATATTGGAGGAATTTCATGATTTATCAAAATAGGGGAAACATGGGTCTATGGGGAATTTTCATCATAAAACATCAATACTCCATTAATCCAACCATAATTCATCATAACCAACCATAATCAACCATAAATAAAGAATTGAAAACGTTTTGGAAGGAGACCCATGTCATAGATTGAAAACCCTAGAATTGGGGAAATTGGAAATCTTGAAAACCAACTTTTGAGGCGATTCTATGGGTGGAGACTACCCATAGATGAAAATCATCCATACCATGATTGGAAATCCCCAAGAAATTTGAGGAAGAACCTATGAAATCCACAAACCCTAACTCCAATGGGTTCCATCTTCTTCTTTGAGTTTAGAGAGAGAAATATTGAGAGAGGAGAGAACTTCTGATTTGATTTGGGTGTTTGAGAATAATGACTTAGTCTTGTAAATATTTGACATAAAAACAACTTATATAGTCCCCCTAAAAATACCCAAAACAATGCCACTTTAATTGGCCTAAAAAAGAATTGACTTAATTGACCCTCACTTAATTGCCCCCGTCAGGGACCACGAGCCACCCTTCACGAGCCGTGGTGTGGACCATGACTCGTGGTCCTGCCCGTGAAGGTGAGTCAGTTTCCTTGATTTTGGTTCACAAGTACCCCTCGCCCAAGGCATTTTCACGGACCCCTTCACAAGTCATGGTGATGACCACGATCTATGGTCACACTCGTGAAAGGGTGAGGCAATAGCTAGGCTACCTCATGCCCCCAAGCCCCCATGACTAAGTCTACTTCACAAAGGTCTCTACGAGATGTGGTTAAGACCACGAGCCATGGTCAAGATCAAGTGCCTTGGTCAAGACCACGAGTTTTTGTCAAGATCACGAGTCGTGGTCCCTTTTGTGAAGTTGAGGCAGTGGCTAAGGTTTTGGGTGGCCATTTTTCCAAGGCCAAGGATGTCACACCCCGAGCTGCCTCCGAGACGCGGACATGGGACCTAGGACCACAAGTGATCCCAAGCTAACCCTGCTGGCATGATCATGAGCATACTAAAGATAATAAACTGGTGCGGAAGCTAAATCATAAGTAAGATGAAAAGAATGGGAAATACCCATATACTATAACAGAGAAAAATGGAATACTGATGAGTTTAATACAAGGAAGATATTAACTCAATACTAAGTTGAATCTAACTATGTCTGAAATAAACCTCTAAACTGACTAGAAATGTTGGGACATGCCCCAACTAGGTGTAGTAAAACTGAAACTAAAGACCAAAAGCGATAAAGATAAACATGTCACTAGTCCTCGAAGAATAAGTACTCACCACTGATGCTGCTGAACTGAAGATCGGGAACCAATCTAAGCGTGATCTGGATGCTGAGAACCTGAATCTACATCACAAGAAGATGTAACGCACGTATATGTCAGTACTTGAAAGGTACTGAGCATGCAGGATAGAGTAAAGATGAAAAAACACATAACTGAACAAAGCATACAAAGCAATGATATAATCTGAACATGAAGTAGATACTAAAAATACTGAGCTAACTGATGCAATGACCAAATTTATAACATGATGAGACTGAATACTGACTGTACTGAAATATGGTCAATGCAATAGATTCTGACTGAACTGTAGGAGCTACTAATAACCGACATAAAACCACATGAGCTAAATGTGAAGTCTGATGTATACGCCCCATCGAGAGGACCCAATATACCCTGCCAGAGGTATAGAGGCATGCTGGCGTAATCACTAAACTGATGTTGCCCACAAAGGGGACTTACACCTACGTGGCTCGTAGTTCTGGGACTATATGGGTATGCTGAACCCTAGTCCAACTCGGTATTATGCTACTCCTAATGAATTAAGTGGTTAACTGGTTATGATTGAATTTCTGTAAATACTAGATAGCTCGAAACTGAACATGCAAACTGAGAATGCAACAATTAATCTGATAATAATGCATTCATAAACTATAGCATGTATAACTGAATAACTAAAATATCTGACCTAGCATGTGTAATTCAATAACTAAAGAAATACATAGCTAGGGTTCTGAAATTCATGCGATAAACTGAGCAATGACATGATAATCTGATTTGGAACTTGTTAATAACTAATTCATGACGCTATAATTCTAGAAACCCTACGTTTGTTCATAATCATGGAATCAAGAATTGGACTGAAATTCTAGGGACCTAATGGGCGAAAGGAACCCACTAGTGAAATCCCACATACCTGGTGACGAATTCCACGGAGAAATCTTTAGATTTCGGGGCTGGAACTAAAGGAACCTTTCTATGTTCTTGAACTAGGGTTCTTGACCTTTTTCTCATCTCTTGATTCTAATTTTCTATGTTTTCATTAATGATTTTAAATAAGGTAAGTTCTAGTTATGTTTATAGGCTTAAACTGACTAAAACCTCATGATTTAGGGTCTAAACGACGTATCTTAGGGGTTAAACGAAATAGGAAAAGACCAAAAGACCCCTGACTTAATTGCTGTCGGAGTGACTGACGGGCCGTAGGTCAATCGACGGTCCGTCGATTGTATCCGTAGGTCAAGCCTGCTCGACAGGCTTTCATTAAAACGAGCATAACTTTTTACTCGGAGGTCGGATTTTAGCAAACTCGGCAGCGTTAGAAAGAGGATTCAATTATCTATCACATCATAGGTCATGGGACACACAATTCCTTTTGTGCTAAAAGTTATGACTATCTGAAGTTGATCCATCAACAATTTTCAGCTAACTAGTTGCTGATCCTCATCTACGGTCAGACCTACGGATCGTGGATCGATTGACGGTCCGTGCTGGTCAACTGTCAATCGGGACTGAAGCTGGGCTTTTGGGGCATCGATCCACGGACACGAACTACGGTCCGTGACCTGACCTACGGACTGTAAGTCCGGCCGTGGGTCAACACTTTGCCAAATTTTCTGACTGAGTTCTGGGGAAGTTTTTTGTCACGAACTACGAACCTGCAGGATGGACCATGAGTCCATCTACGGTCTGTGGATGGTGTCCGTGAGTGCCACCTGTAATACTAGAAATCTTAAATCTCTATTTTCGGATACGGGGTGTTACAAAGTAAGCTTCACAAGCCGTGGAGTGGACCACGATCCATGGTCCCACTCGTGAAGGTGGGGCAATGTACTCGTAGCAAGGGGCAGCCTTGGCCTTTGGCCTTGTCTTGGGCCCTTTGCCTTGGCACTTACCCCTTGGCCTTGACTCAAATAGACCTCTTTTCAACCTTAAATGTTTTACTATCATTCAGGGAGTCATTTTATGATTTTTTGACCTTTACGTTTAGACTCTAGTTTAACCTACCATTTTCTAGAGTGTTACATTATCTCCCTCTTGGGTTCTTCATCCTCGAATGAAGATTTAGACACCTTATGGAAATAAAGAGTCAAGACTAGCAGCCCATCATGCATGCTACATATAAACAATGGACAATTCAAAGGAGGAAACATCAACTCCATCTCAAGCCATATCGATGCAATAACAAGGAAGAAGGAACTACTACAACTCATTATGCACAAAATTCACCATTTTATATAAACATAGGAGGAACTACCTTCTCCAACTTAAGCAAGCTCAACACAACATTAGGGAGCCAATATGCCATTTCATCATAAGTGTACTAAGCATGTTCATCAAATTATCTCATGAAGTCACATATGCCATCATCATTCAAAAAATCAAGTCAACATGAGAAACACTTAATTCATGAAAGATCAATTCACACCAAACATGAATTTCACCAAAAACATGTATAACATAAGGAATTCATGGAAACATTCATACCACATACATGACTCCTAAACACCAAAACGAAGAGGAACTACTTAACTCAAGCTTAAATAGGAGTAGAAGGAAAAATATGAGGATAGCGGGACATCATATCAGCCTTGGCCTCCCATGTAGCACACTCAACTAAGTGATTCCTCCATAAAACCTTTACAGAAGCTACTTCCTTGTTTCTGAACCTCTTAACTTGCCAGTCTAAAATCTCGACCGGAATCTCTTCATAAGAAAGACTCTCATCAACTCCCAAACCCTCTATAGGAATGATGGATACCAGATCACCAATACACTTCTTAAGCATGGAAACATGAAATACGGGGTGAACCGGAGCCAAATCATTTGGTAAGTCTAATTCATAGGCGGCTTTCCTAACACGTTGCAAGATTTGAAATGGGCCCACATACCGAGGACTAAGTTTCCCCTTCTTACCAAATCTCATCACACCCTTCATAGGTGAGATTTTCAAGTAGATCCAATCACCAACTTCGAATTCTAGATCCCTTCTTTTAACATCGGCATAAGAATTTTGCCGACTTTGGGCTATCTTCAACCTCTATCTAATGAATCGAACTTTCTCAATGGCCTCATAAACTAATTCGGGACCAATTAGTGCAATTTCACCTACTTCAAACCAACCAATCAGAGATCTACACCTCCTACCATAAAGTGCTTCAAATGGAGCCATGGAAATGCTTGAGTGGTAACTAATGTTGTAGGCAAACTTTATCAATGGTAGATGGTCATCCCAACTACCTTGAAAATATATGACACACGCCCTCAAAATATCCTCTAAGGTTTGAATGGTGCGTTCCGCTTGACCATCCGTTTGAGGGTGAAAGGTCGTGCTAAGCTTGACCTTAGTGCCAAGCCCTTTTTGAAAAGCCTTCCAAAAGTGTGAAGTAAATTGAGTACCCCGATTCGAAATAAAAGATGAGGGGACCCCATGCAACTTCACTTTATCCTTGACGTACAATTTGGCATAGTCTACCTCCGAAAAGGAAACCTTGATGGGAATAAAGTGGGAAGATTTCGTCATTCTATCAACAATGTCCCAAATAGAATCATGTTGCCTTCGAGTACGAGGCAAACCCACAATAAAATCCATATTCACATCCTCCCACTTCCAAGTGGGAATATCTATATTTTGGGATAAGCCTCCCGACCTTTGATATTCGACCTTAACTTGTTGACAATCAATTTGGCTACAAAACCCGCTATATCCTTTTTCATGAAATTCCACCAATAGACTTCCCGTAAATCACGGTACATCTTGGTGGCTCCCGGATGAATAGAATATCGCAAACCATAAGCCTCTTCTAAAATTTTCTCTCTTAATCCATCAACATTCGGAACACATAATCTACCTTGGTACCTAAGTACCCCATGTCCCCCTTGAGAGAAAGCCTCAATGGACTTGTTGAGTACCGATTCTTTCAAGTCCACTAATATTGGATCAAGACCTTGTTTAGACTTCACATCAACCATAGAGGATGATTCAGAACTATGATGGACCATAACTCCACCCTTGGCAGAATCCACTAGTTGGACACCTAACCGGGTCAACCTATGCACATCGCGAACCAATTCCTTCTTCTCATCTTCTATATGAGCCACACTACCCATGGACAATCTACTTAGGGCATCTGCAACTACATTAGCTTTGCCGGCGTGGTAAAGGACACTCATGTCATAATCCTTTAAAAGTTCTAACCACCTTCTTTGTCGGAGATTTAAGTCTTTTTGGCTAAAGACATATTGAAGACTCTTGTGATCGGTGAAAGCATCTACATGGACCCTATATATGTAATGTCTCCATATTTTCAAAGAAAACACTACCGCCGCTAATTCAAGATCATGTGTTGGATAATTCTTTTCATGGACTTTGAGTTGCCTTGCAGCATAGGCGATTACTTTACCATGTTGCATAAGGACACATCCCAAACCCACTCGAGAAGCTTCACAATATACCACAAACCCATCGGTACCTTCCGTAAAGGTCAACACCGGAGCAGAAGTAAGCTTATCTTTCAACTCTTGGATGCTTTTCTCACAAGCTTCTGACCACACGAATTTAGCTTTCTTTTGAGTCAAGGCCGTCAATGGAGAAGCAGTGGAGGAAAAGCCCTCAACAAACCTCCTATAGTAACCGGCCAAACCCAAAAAGCTTCTAACATCGGTAGGAGTTAGAGGTCTAGGCTAACTCTTGACCGCATCCGTCTTCTTAGGATCTACCTCAATACCCATGCTCGACACAATATGACAAAGGAAGGAATACAATTGGTGGTCTTTAAGGACTTGCAATACAATCATCAAATTCTTCATATGATTACCCTCACTCCTTGAATAGATCAAAATATCGTCAATAAAAATGATTACAAACAATTCAAGAGATTGCCTAAATACCCTATTCATTAGATCCATGAATGTCGTCGGGGCATTTGTTAAACCAAAAGACATTACTAGGAACTCATAGTGACCATATCTTGTTCATAAGGACATCTTGGAAATGTCATCCCCTCTCACCCTTAGTTGGTGATAGCTTGAACGTAGTCAATCTTTGAAAAGTAACTAGCTCATTGGAGTTGGTCAAATAGATTGTCAATTCTAGGAAGAGGATACTTATTCTTTATTGTGACCTTGTTCAATTGGCGGTAGTCTATACACATTCTAAGGGACCCATCCTTCTTTCTTACGAACAATAACGGAGCACCCCATGGAGAGATGTTTGGTTGTATAAAGCCCTTGTCCAATAAATCCTTTAGTTGTTCCTTCAATTCTTTCAATTCGGCTGGAGCCATTCGATATGGAGGAATGCATATGGGTTGTGTATCTAGCAAAGGATTAATGCCAAAGTCTATTTCCCATTCGGGAGGAATGTCAGGTGAGTCATTAGGAAAGACTTACGGAAAATTACTCACCACGGGGACCGACTCTAAAGAAGGAGTCTCAAACTCAACATCCATTACCCTTACAATATGGTAAATGTACCACTTTGAGATCATTTTCCTAACTTTTAAACATGAAAAAAATTGACCTCTAGGGATTGAATTTCCCCCCTTACACTCTAAAATGGACTAATTTGGATATTCAAACTTTACTACCCAAGTTCTACAATCAATGGAGGCATAACAAGCATGCAACTAATCCATACCCAAAATGACATCAAAGTCTAACATGTCTAATTCTATCAAATAAACCAAAGTAACCTTATGAGACAAAGAAATAGGACAACTCCTATAGACTCTTTTTGCCACAACCAAGTCACCAACCGGGATAGAAAAAGAAAAAGGTTCCTCTAACACATCGAGGAGTATTTCAAACTTCATAGCCACAAAATGTGTAACAAAAGACAAAGTGGCATCGGGGTCTAACAATGCATAAACATTAATGGAAAATACTTGCAACATACCGGTCACCACATCCAGGGAACTCTTTTGGTCACTTTGGGATTGGATAACATAGAAGCGGTTCTTCTTGGGATCATCGGAGTTTGAGCCACTAGGAAGGGCTTGCTTGCCCTCTCTTCATTGAAACTTTAGCATGGGACAATCTCTCACCATATGACCACTCTTACCTCAATGAAAACAACCATTTGTGCCAACAAGACACTTGCCCTCATGCTTCTTTCCACACTTGGCACAAGTAGGCCTTGTCATAGAAGATCCACCATTATTGCCTCCTTGAGGCTCAGGGTTAGGCACCCTATCCCTTCTAACCCTTGGATCACTATAGGAGCCTTGGTTGGAGAACCTTATCTTGAACCTTCATTGCCCTTGACTCTCAAATTTACCCTTGGAAGAATTCCCATCATCGGTCGTTGCCTTCTTCACTTCCTTATTCACTTGCTTGAGCTTTTCTTCCTCAATTTGTTCGGCATGAACCAAAAGACGTGAAACATTCATACTTGGGATGAGCATTACCGAACGACATTCATTAACTACCAAGTTAGATATCCCCGTAACAAATTTGTTCATCTTGGCCCTAGAGTCCGCCACTAAGGTTGGAGCATACTTAGACAATTGGGTGAAACTAAGGCCATACTCCTTCATACTCATACCTCCTTGGCGAAGGTTGATGAATTCTTGCATCTTTCATTCCCTCAATTCTAGGGGAAAGAACCTATCAATGAAGGCCAACTTGAACAATCCCCAATATACCGGGCCCGCTCTTACGGGTCTCTCATCCTTCAATTGCTCATACCAAACTTGAGCCACATCCTTCAATTGGTAGGTGGCTAGTTCCGCCTTCTCTTGTGGAGACACTCCCATAGCATCAAGCACCTTAAATACATTATCAATAAATCCTTGTGGGTCTTCCTCCAGTTTGGAGCCATAGAAGATAGGGGGATTCATTCTTGTGAAATCCCTTATCCCTGAAGCGGTTGTACTTGCATTGGGCTTCACATGAGTTCAAGCATCCCATTTGACTTGGGCCGTTATGACTTGGGTCGTTACGAATTGGGTCAATGCTAGAAAAGTCATCCTTATTTCCACATTTTTCATAGCCCCCATATCATTGGGAGCTTGAGGAACTTGGGTATCTTGAGGACCTTGGGGAGGAACTCCCTCATTCACGATCTCCTCGTCCATCCTTCTTGCATTCGCCCTTCTTGTATTCATATCCTATATACACAAGATAAGGGTTAGAAAAAGGACTTCATAGAGTTAAAACTCTAAGGCACCACTAAAGAGTAATGAAAGAAGTGAAAGTTCCTAAACATCTTATAGCCTCTTGTTCATAAGTGTGGTGCGCTTCTCTCTAATAAACAAGACTCTACTAGACGTGGTTCATGAGACATCATCCTAGAATCATTTTAAACCTAGTGCTCTGATTACCAAGTTTGTCATGACCCGAGGTTACCCCCTAGGAGCAACACGGTATACTTGACCCCGAAGGGGTCTCATACAAGCCCTTAGCATAATCATAAACACAAAGTCATTGAAATGATGCGGAAAAAATTTAAACTTTTACACTCGAAGTCAACTTCTTTTTCATAAGCGAATATAAGAGTCTAGGCCTTGTCTTAATCACTATCTAGTACAACATAGAATAAAATTAGGGTCAAAGCCCTTTACAATAAAGCCTCCAAAAATAGGAAGTACAATAGAAGCTAGAAAAGAATAACATCTTGTCCTCGAACCATGAGGACTCACCAAGCTTAGGGAATAGTCAACCCAAGCTTCACATGAAAGGAGAAGTACGTCTCAACGACCGGAACCTACACTCATAGTAAATGTCGAAATATGGGTTAGCACACAAAGTACTATGTAAGGAAACCACGCATAAAAATACTAAAAAGATGTGAAAAGGGACATTTAGTTGAAATCATGCATTTATCAAGATTAAAGCCATCATGCACATATAAGGAGAAACATAAGTGAAACCATATTATAAGCAACTTCAAATCTATGCTAGTGCAATGTAAAGGAAAGATCCCATAACCCTACCATATGCCAAGTACCACTTTTTGGTCACCAATATCATACATAACATTTCTTGTCTTCATCCATAGCCAATACTAAATTCAAGGAAATATTCATGTTCATACTTGTAGCAAATAAGGTGAATCTTAAAAATCATACATATCATGCATACATAATCCATGAGTCATCATAGTATAATAGAAACCACCTCACAACCCCTTAAAAAGTCTACTTGTGCATTGTACAAGTGAAGTCCCATAACCCCACTCCCACCAAGTAAAACTCAATAAGAAGTCATAAGTATAGTTCATGTTCATGTTCTTATTCATATTCTTGTTCTTGTTCATAGTCTTGTCATATAGGGAAATTTAGCCTTAACCGACATAGACCATGTGAGCATCATGGAATCCAGTGTCATGACCCCACACCGAAAAGAGGTGTCCTACTTTCCTAAGGTATAAATAACATGTATAGCATTTAGGTGGATCAACTAGCTAACTACCTATGTGGGCACATAGTTATGGGATAAGGAGATCGCTACTAGAAACCTGGACTTTCTAACGTAAAAGGTTTCAATCTCATGACATAACATACATTGGGAAGCCGGACTTTCTAATGTAAAAGCTTCCATCTCACTTTCATATCCACTCGGTGCTAAGCATAATTCCCTTTAAAAGTCATATTAAGTCTTTACATAGGTTCATGTTCATGAAAGAATGCACTAGGAACTCAACCTAACATAACATCATAATTAGCTCATAGATTCAATAGGTGAGAATGTCCTTTCAACCTTAGAATCATCAACATGTAAGTAAACCTTTCGCATCTTATTCATAGTGTGTTCATTAGAATGGCCTTTCATTCAACACAACAATACTAACATAGTCATAAACATATCATACATAGTCATGTGTAAGGGTAGGGGAGAATAATCCTACAACAATGCCTCAATTTCACAATAATCATAATATCTTCACTTTCTAAGTGAATCATAAGCTCATACACAATTTCTCTTAAAGGTGTACAAACCCTCATACTTTACCCTTCAAGGGTCTTGAATCACAATCAACCGAACCATATACAGTTACTACACAATATTGGAGGAATTTCATGATTTATCAAAATAGGGGAAACATGGGTCTATGGGGGATTTTCATCATAAAACATCAATAATCCATTAATCCAACCATAATTCATCATAACCAACCATAATAAACCATAAATAAACAATTAAAAGCGTTTTGGAAGAAGACCCATGTCATAGATTGAAAACCCTAGAATTGGGGAAATTGGAAATCTTGAAAACCAACTTTTGAGGGGACTCTATGGGTGGAGACTACCCATAGATGAAAAACATCCATACCTTGATTGGAAATCCCCAAGAAATTTGAGGAAGAACCTATAATATCCATAAACCATAGCTCCAATGGCTTCCTTCTTCTTCTTTGAGTTTAGAGAGAGAAATATTGAGAGAGGAGAGAACTTTTGATTTGATTTAGGTGTTTGAGAATAATAACTTAGTCTAGTGAATTTTTGACTTAAAACAACTTATATAGTGCCCCTAAAAATACCCAAAACAACCTCACTTTAATTGGACTAAAAAGGAATTGACTTAATTGACCCTCATTTAATTGGCCCTGTCAGGGACCACCAGCCACCCTTCACGAGCCATGGTGTGGACCACGACCCGTGGCCCCTGCCCGAGAAGGTGAGGCAGTGTCCTTGACTTTGGAGCACAAGTGCCCCTCGCCCAACGCATTTTAACGGACCTCTTCGTGAGTCGTGGTGATGACCACAATCCGTGGTCACACTCGTGAAGGGTGAGGCAGTAGCTAGGCTACCTCATGCCCCCTAGACACAATGCCTAAGTCTCTTTCAAGAAGGGCTCCATGAGCCATCGTCAAGACCACTAGCAATGGTCCCTTCCGTGAAGTTGAGGCAGTGGCTAAGGTTTTGGGATGCCATTTTTCCAAGGCCAAGGAAACTTCACGAGCCCCTTCATAAGCCGTGTTGTGGAGCACGATCCCACTCCTGAAGGTGGGGCAGTGTGCTCCTAGCTAGGGACAGCTTGGCCTTTGGGCTTGGCTTGGCCCCTTTGCCTTGGCACTTGCCCTTTGGCTTTGACTCAAATAGACCTCTTTTCAACCTTTAATGACTTACTAACATTCGGGGAGTCATTTTATGGTTTTTTTACCTTTAATTTAGGCTCTAGTTAAACCTACCATTTTCTGGAGTGTAACATATCTCTTCCCGCTGTGTTTGGTCCACTGCACAATGGACTGAGGGCCACAGAGAGTGTGTCCAATGGCCTGGTAAGGTGGGCGGCTGTTCAGCCCTGTGAGCACAAGTGGATCGGCATCCGGTACGTACCAATAATCTCATTGAGAACCGCGGGAGTGAGAGTCACATCCACTCCCCACACCTTCACAAAATGGGATCGGAACTTCATTGCCCAGTTGTGTATAACTCACGAACCATGTTCAAGTTTCACTCATTTGGCTCCAAAAAAATGAATTCCATGTGCAGCTCTTGGATCCACCTCAGTATCTGAGGAAACTCCTGTGCCAAGCTCTCCTTGTCAATGCACACATCAGAAAAATACCTTGCTTTAGTGTGCTCCTTCCACCCTACTTTCCCTTTCTTTGCCACGGCTAGCACCCTGAACCTTTTGGTTTTCTCCCTTGGTACTGCGGGTGCGGGAGGTACATTCCCCCTACTCCGAACACGCTTCCGTTGATTGGATGTTGCCACTTCCTTACCAGGTCTTTGAGTTCCAAACATGACTACCTGCACAAGGAATATTATTCAACTCAAGCAAATTACACGACAGTGAAAAACATGGGTGTTGTGCAAACATCACCTAACACTTATTTCAGAGCATTTTCCAGCCTAGGTACTCAGACTTCCCAAAGAAGGACACGCCCAAACCAACAACAAAACAAACTACTACCCAATCAAAAATTTCATGCAAGCATCGATTAGTAATCAAAAGTAACAACTTCCATTCAAGGTTCTGGATGGCACATCCCACCCTTTCATACAATGAGATACTATCAGTGCTACTCAAGACTTCACAACAACTAGCTCATGCACCTATTTCAGAACAAAGACTCACACAATAGCATTCAAAGGGACTTTCTACTCAGAATTCGAAATACCCAATAACATTCATGAAACAAACACTTTGAATCAGCCCACAAACTCAATCTTACACATATTGTTATTCATCTAGGCAGGTTCGACATACGTACCCTCATCAAAGAAACCATATGCGAGTTCTACTCAAGAAGCGGTTCACCAGCCACTACATCTGTAGATCCCACCGGCAATTACTAGCGATTCCGGCTTCATGCAGGCACAATCTCTGGAGTTTTCCCTTATCCGAACGGTTGAAATCCCACAAAAGTTACATGAAGCAAACGATTTCATCCAATCATAATTACTCACAACCCATATGCCAACAACAAGAGGTTCATTCTACTCAAAAATTTGAATTACCCATAACATCATGAACAAAGGATTTCCTTCAGCCAACGAAACCAAATTCAACAAATTAGTATGTTCAACCAAACCCATTCGAGCTCAAACCCTCAAAGGGCACATTCTACTCAAGAATTCGAACCACCCATTACAAAGCAATATATATCACGATATCTTTACTAACACTACAACCACTATGCCCCATTACCATATACCATATTGACTATCAATGGGTTCTTTCTCAAGACTTCGGAATACCCACACAAACAATGGAACCCACACATTTTTCCTATACCAAATAGACCCATAATTTCCCCCAACCATATAAGTTAAACAACATCCCCCACATGCAACAACACCCAACTAACGCAAAAGAAAATAGAAAGTACATGCCTTGAGTGTTGAAGTCAGAGAGAATCGGAAGAGATAAAGGGTGAAACGACTTCATGTTATGGATCAACATTGCAAATACGCAAAAGGACAAGGGGAGGGGAGAAATCATACTTAAAAGGGAAAATAATGGAGATTGGAGGACTGAGATTAGGGATTAAAAGGGACATGGGTCAGTTATCAGAAGATAAAACTTGTACAACCCGTTTGATTTAATGAAAATAAAAATACATACATGGGGGAGCGACATGAGCTAGTTACAGACCACTCTGCCTCATTTTGGAAAATTAATTCAAAGTGAGGCAAAATTTTGTACCATGCTCCGCGACGCGGATGCGTTACAGACCTTTCTTATTTTTGACGGAAATTTAATTCCCGTTGAATCAAATGGTCATGGACCGTTCAGCCTCACCCTAGAAAATTAATTCCATGCGAGGCAAAATTCACCCCCTTCTCCGCGACACGCCTAGGGTATCAAATTTTGTTTCCTACACATTTCAAGCACATCACCCATTATGAAAAACATAATGGGTTTCCTCCCATCCAGCTCCTTTGTTTTGGTTGTGGCACGAGTCATATTTTTGTGCTTTTTTCTTGATATTTTTTTTTTGGTTTCACTAATTCCTCTGAATTAAACTAATCAAAACAAAATAATATAAATCTTAACTATTACAAAGGGTCATGGGTTGCCTCCCATGCAACACCTGATTTAAAGTCGCGGCATGACCCAGCTCATGACTACTCATCATTCAAAGTAAGCGCTTCTTGATCACGATCAACATCATTCCCAAAGTAGTGCTTAACTCATTGACCAGTCTCAAGAAAAGTGGAGCTCTTGTCCTTGTTTCTTAGTTCCACAGCTC
Source organism: Solanum acaule (assembly GCA_036250505.1). Lineage (NCBI taxonomy): Eukaryota > Viridiplantae > Streptophyta > Magnoliopsida > Solanales > Solanaceae > Solanum > Solanum acaule. Next base: position 20,423 of record JAJOOR010008184.1, on the reverse strand, counting down.
CATGTTGAGCCATCCTTACTACTTTGAATGGTCCACTCCACTTAGACCAAAGTTTTTTGGGGAACAACTTCATTCTTGAATTGAAAAGCAACACCAATTGCCCAGGCTAAAAGGTGCGTCACACAATATGCTTGTCATGCCACCTCTTGGTCTTCTCTTTGTAAAGCTTGGCATTTCCATACGCATGGAGCCTAAACTCCTCTAACTCATGCAGATGGGTTATCCTTTTCTTTCTTGCAAACTCAGAATCTAGATTCAACTTCTTGATAGCCTAGTACGCTTTATGCTCCAACTCCGCTGGAAGGTGACATACTTTCCCAAACACCATTCGATAAGGAGAAGTCCCTATCAGTGTGTTGTATGTAGTTCAGTATGTCCACAAAGCATCATTTAACTTTTCCGCCCTGTCTTTTCTTTGGGTATTCACAGTATTCTGTAAAATTTGCTTTACTTCCCTGTTGGATACTTCCACCTACCCACTAGTCTAAGGATGATACGATGTGGTTACCTTATGTCTCATTCCATACTTGGCCAACAAATTTCGCACTGAACTATTGATGAAGTATGTCCCTCTATCACTTATCATATCTCTTGGAGTCCCAAACTTGGTGAAGATATGCTTCATGATGAACTTTACTACCACCTTCGCATCATTAGAAGGTAGAGCAACTGCCTCTACCCACTTGGACACATAGTCCACTGCCACTAGGATGTACTGATTTCCATTGGAAGATGGGAATGGTCACATGAAGTCTATCCCCCATACATCAAAGATCTTAACTTCAAGAATGTTGCTCAGTGGCATCTCATGCCTTCTAGAAATAGTGCCCATCCGCTGACATTTATCACAACCCTTCACAAAAAATGCAGCGTCCTTAAATAAAGTAGGCTAAAAGAAGCTAGATTGCAGTACCTTATGTGTCGTGCGCTCACCTCCGTGGTGTCCATTATATGGTGAAGAGTGACAACTCTCCAACATTTGCAACGTCTCCTATTTAGTTATACACCTTTGCCCCATTTGATCAGGTCTTTGGTTGAATAAGAAAAGCTCATCCCATATATAAAATTGTGTCTCATACTTCAGCTTATGCTTTTGGTGTGGTTAGGCCCCAGGTGGAAATAAACCACTCACTAAAAAGTTCACAATATTAGCATACCAAGGTACCTCTGCAAGGTCGAAGACAAGCAATTTCTCATTGGGGAACTCTTCGCGAATCTGTCCTTTATTCCTCACATAAGACGAGTCCTCCAATCTAGATAGATGATCAACTATCTAGTTTTCAATCCCCTTCCTATCTTTAATCTCTAGATCAAACTCTTGCAAGAGCCATATCCATCTAATTAGCATCGGATTTGCATCCTTCTTGTTGAACAAATACTTGATTGCAGCATGGTCAGTGTAAACAACAACCTTGCTGCCTACCAAGTACGACTTGAACTTATCAAAGGAAAATAATAATGCTAGCATCTCTTTCTCTGTGACAGTATAGTTAGATTGAGTTGCATCAAGTGTCTTGCTAGCATAGTAGATGGAATGAAACATTTTCTCCTTAAGTTTCCCTAGCAACACACCAACCGTTGTATCACTGGCATCACACATGAGCTCGAATGGTAGCTTCCAATTAGGAGAAATCAAAATAGAAGCTTCTATCAACTTCTTCTTCAACAGCTCAAATGCCTGCAAACAATTTTCATGAAATACAAATTTCACCTCTTTTTCCAATAGACTGCACATTGGTCTTGCAATCTTAGAAAATTCCTTGATGAATCTTCTGTAGAACCCAGCATGTCCTAAAAAGCTTCTAACTCCCTTCACAATGATGGATGGTGGAAACTTTTCAGTGACCTCCACCTTAAGCTTTATCCACTTCCAGCCCATTTCTTGAGATTTTGTGCCCCAGTATAATCCCTTCTCAAACTAAGAAGTGGCACTTTTCCCAGTTCAACACTAGATTTGTTTCTTCACATCATGCAAGGACTTATCAAGATTAGTCAAACAGAGATCAAAAGATTCACCAAACACCAAGAAGCCGTCCATGAGCACCTTAACAAAATCCTCCACCATATCATGGAAGATTGCCATCATGCATATCTGGAATGTCTTTGATGCATTGCATAATTCGAATGGCATACGTTTGAATGCATAGGTGCCATACGGACAAGTGAAGGTAGTCTTCTCCTGATCCTCTAGTGAAATGAGTGATTATACCCTGAGTAGCCATCTAGGAAGCAGTAATATTCTTGCCTTGCCAGTTTATCCCACATTTGATCAATAAATGGCACCAAACAATGGTCCTTTCCTGGTAGCATCATTTAACTTCCTGTAGTCCATGCAGATACGCCACCCAATTACTATCCTTACAGGGATCAGTTCATTCTTGTCATTTGTTATCACCGTCATTTCGCCCTTCTTGGCACACACTGTATCAGACTCACCCATTTGTTGTCAGATATGGGGTACACAATCAATGCATCTGACCACTTGATCACTTTTTTCTTACCACATCCTTCATCACTAGGTTGAGTCTCCGTTGGTGTTGTGCACTCAGCTTATCCCCTTCCACTATGTAAATCTTGTGCATAGACAATGCGGGAATTTTCATGTGAATATCGGACATTTGCCAACCTAGTGCTGCTTTTCTCTTTCTCAAGATACTCAATGTTGCTTACACTTGTGATTCAGATAGTGATACAGACAAAATAACCGGTAAAGTCTTATCTTCATCCAAAAATACATACATGATGTGGGTTGGCAATGTTTTAAGCTCCATCTTAGGTGCTTATTCAATGAAATGTTTGGATGGAGGACCCATAACCCTATTCAAAGGCTCCCCGTGATTTCTCGATGTGCCCACACTTGAAGAATCCAAAAACTATACCATTTCTTGTGCTTCAGTATCCCCATTAATATCATCTCCCACTAACACATGCTCCAACGGGTCTTTGGATGCAATATATTGAGTCTCTGCTTCAAGATCTATCACCTTATCGCAGACAACTCTTCATACATAGTTGGGAGTTTTAGCGCCTTGTGAACATCAAACACCTCCACTTTGTCACATTCCCGCATAGTAAATTGCTCGGCTGCTACATCTATCATAGAACACCCAATAGCCAAGAAAGGTCTCCCCAATATTAATGGAACCTCAGGATCTGGCTCAAAATTAAGTAACACAAAATCTACTGGGAATATCAAAGATCCCACTGACACTAAGACATCCTCTACAACATCCTCTGGTCTAGGAACAGATCTATCTGCCAACTGCAAGATAATGATGGTGGATTTAGGACTACCCAACCCTAACTTTTTGTACAATGATGTTGCCATCAAGTTTGTACTAGCTCCTAGATCACACGATCCTCGCGCATGGATGCTCTGCCCTATAGTGATCTAAACCGTAAAGCTACCCAGATCTTTCAATTTGGTGGGCAACTTATTCTAGATTCAGGAGTTTCACTCTTCAGTAAGTGCTACATTCTCATATTCAGTCAATGTCCTATTGTTTGCCACGATCTCCTTCACATACTTTGCATACCTAGGTATACCCTGCAAAACATCTACCAATGGCAAATTAATATGAACTTGCTTTAGATGAGAGAGAAACTTACCAAAACATTCATCCTCCTTCTGTCTTTTAAACTTCTGATGGAATGGATGAGGTGGTTTTAGTGTTAGTTGCACTATTTGTTCTTGTGGAACAACCTCACTCTCCTTAGGTTCACTCTCCTTGCTAGCAGGTTCAACATTTCTTTTCTTGGTAGCCAACTCTTCCAACTGCAAACCGCTGCGTGTACCTACCACATACATTTGCTTGGGATTATGATCAGTTTTTCCCGATAAACCTCTTTGCGGTCGTGAGTTCTGGGCACTAGCAAACTGCCCGAATTGTTTCTCCAGGTTCTAGTTAGCTAACTAATTATTTATAACATTAGCAGCAAACTGAGCCTAATCAGCCTTGATCTTCATCAGCATATCTTCAATGCTCATGTTACTTTGCTACTTTCTGGGCTCCTCCTGTTGGGCCAGTTGTTGATACCTATGTGCATTCCTCTAGGGTCTATATTGATTCTGCCTTGGGCCTGATTCTGATTACCTCCCCAGGAAAAATTCAAATGATTCCGCCAACTAGGATTGTAGGGGTTTCCAGAGTTATAATGATCTCCTCTACGTTGTGCATTTCTTACAAAAGTTACATAATCCGGGTTTGCACCACATACCTCTGCACTATGATCTCCTCCTCCACAAATTTCACACCAAGTCGATGGTTGTTGGACTGTATTCACCTGACCTGGTTGTTGTCCCAGTGATAGGTTGCTGAAGTAAGTGTTCATCATGTTTTGCGTTGCAACAATTTGTGCAGTTAAGGCAGTCACTACATCTACCTTCAACATTCCCAAAGTTTTTTGTATCACAGATTTAGCTCCTTCTCCATTTCACTTGGGGTTACCTTGTTAAATCCTATTCAGCAAGGTGAACAATTAAGAATAAGTCTTCTCCAAAGCCTGTCTACCTGCAGCTGAATCAAGTAAAATATTGTTATTAGGTTCCAATCCTTCAATGAAGGTATGGACCAACACCTCGTTTGCGTGATGATGGTGCAGACAACTCATCAACATTGATTTGAACCTGTCCGAAGCCTGGTACAAGTTCTCTCATCCTTATGTCGAAAACTCAGTATGTCACTCCTTAGCTTAGTTGTTTTCCCAGATGGGAAAAATCTACTAAGAAATTTCTGTGCAAGATCGTCCCATGAGGTAATGGAATAAGTGGTCTAAGAATTCAACCATCTTTTTGCTTCCTCCAGTAGAGAAAACGGGAATAATGTGAGCCTCACATAATCTACATTCAGTCCAGCTAGAGTGTAAGTATCACTGATCTCAAGGAAATTTTGGATATGGACTGTTGGATCCTCGTACGATAAACTAGTGAACTGTCCATTTGTGTGCAATAGATGCACCATACTCTGCTTCAGTTCAAATCTTCCACTAGCTTTAGGTTTCTGAATGCATGAAGTCACATTGGTGGTGCGTGGAATTGTCATGTCTCTTACTTTCATCTCAGCCATTAGTACACGTTCTTCTCACTCAACTCTTGCTATGGGAGTTGTTAGTTCACTAGCAACAAGAGGGACTGGGTAAGTGAGTCGTCTTTGCCTTCTCCGGTAATGAACGAATCTTTCAAATTCATCTAGAAGCTCTACCAAGTCCTGATCGTCTTCAAGTTTGAAAATTCAACACAACCTGCAAAATGAATCGCTAATATCAAGTTGTCAACACTTGCTTTTTAACTTCAGAAATAAGAGAAATCATATACTTCCTAATTTCTAAGTCTTCGGCAGCGGCACTAAAAACTTGTTGTGCCAAATTGCACACGCAAGTGTATGTGGTCGTTCAAGTATTAAAGTAGCTCTTATTAAGAGCCGGGTATCATACCCATAGAGACACACTGTTAGAAAAACTTGATTTTTCCAATACTTTCATTTAAACACAAGTGTTATCAAGGTTACACGATTGATTGATTTTATAATCTAAACGTTAAACAAGAACTAACCAAACTTGATTAAATTTCTAAGGTTTCAAACAATTATTGGGTAAGGTCCATGGCTGTAACTCACTTCAAGAATCATGCACATTATCTTGTAAAAAAGATATTCATCAACTATCGAATCAATGATCACAGGGTTAAATGTATGATTATGGTCTCCCGACCTCTAATCGCCTACAATAAATGGAAGCCGTACTACATCGTTGAGTTGGGATAGGTTGGACCAATTACTGAGCATTATGATTTCTTCTTGCATAATTACCAAGCAAGGTTTCTAGGTATATCTCTATCCTAGATACAAATTAACTCGAATTCTTAAGAGAAAATCAGTCTCTCCATGTCCCACGTTCTATCATCTTATTCCTCTCCCGAGTTTAATTCAGACAATATGTTTATTTCAATGGTGATCAAGCATGAAATACGAAAAACATGAACATAAGAGAGATTTCATATGATAGTTAATGGCAATCCATAAAAAAATCAATAAGTTACAATCATCCTGTAGCCACTGCCCTAGAACTAGGGAAACTAGCTACTCATCATAGTAATTTCAATCAAGCAAAGTTTAAACATCATAAATAGATCGAAAATAGAAGAGTTTAGGAAAGAACCCTAAAAACTGATGAAATATCTCTCCAAATTGTTGTTCTTCAAAACACAGAAAAAGAATATCTTAATAAAATAATATATGGGTCTATTTATAATTAAGTCGAAACGGCCAAAACTGGCAACTAGTAGGGCGACGCGGAGAGGTTGATTGAATTTTTTTTGAAGATCTTTTCTCTTTTCCACGACGCAGCCATGACACAGACCGTTTTGCCTCAGCTTGCATTTCGTGAACAAAAGATAAATTCCCTATTCGCAATGCGGAGAGGATTCAGACACTCCTTCAACATTATTTTCTTTTCTTCTTTCTTGTTGTTGTTTGACTTGGATCCTTTCGTACTTCCCAATGCATGTTTTAGTGCTCATTCCTTCCTTCAAGCTCACCTACACAACTAATCGTGTTGGTTAGTATATATACAATCAAAAGAGTCGACACGACTATAAATCAACATAAAATGATTCCAAACGGCTTAAATGTGGGTATTATTTGGTTCCTAGGCATATCATATGCCTAAGATCAGTAATGCCTTAGTGAATAAATCTGCAAGATTATCACTCGAACGAATCTGTTCAACATTTATAACACCATTTTAATGAAGATCATGTGTGAAAAAGAAACTAGGTGAAATATGCTTTGTTTGGTCTCCTTTGATATATCCTCCCTTTAATTGAGCTATGCAAGCAACATTATCTTCATACAATATTGTTGGAATCTTTGTTTGGACAGAAAGACCGCATAATTGCAAAATGTGTTGAGTTATTGATCTCAACCATACACACTCTCAACTGCCTTCATGAATGGCTATTATCTCTGCATGATTTGAAAAAGTAGCAACTATTTTTTGCTTCATCGAATGCCATGATATAGTTGTACCTCCATATGTGAATAAATAGCATGTCTGATATAGGGCTTTATGTGGGTCAGACAAATAGCCATCATCTGCATAACTGATCAATTCTAACTTGGATGCATTAGAATACAAAAATCCTATATCAATTGTTCCTTGAAGATATCTGAATATATGCTTAACACCTTTCCAATGACTTCTTGTTGGACATAAGCTGAATCTTGCCAATAAACTTACTGCGAAACAAATATCTGGCCGGCAATTATTGGCAAGGTACATTAGTTCCCCAATAGCACTGAGATATGGTGTTTCATCACCAAGAATCTCTTCATCCTTTTCTTGAGGTAAAAATGGATCTTTATTTAAATCAAGAGATCTCACAACCATCGGGATACTTAATGGGTGTGATTTATCAATTAAAAATCACTTCAAAACCTTTTCAGTATATGTTGATTGATGGATAAATATTCCATTTGTCAAATGTTCAATGACAAAATTTTGTCTTACCAAGATCTTTGATTTCAAATTCTTTCTTCAAACACTCAACGACTTTTGAAAGCTCTTTAGGAGTTACAATGATGTTCAAGTCATCAACATAAACAAATATTATTACAAATTCAGATTTTGACCTTCGTATAAAAATACAAGGACAAATAGGGTCATTCTTATACCCTTTTTCTAGCAAGTATTCGCTAAGACGATTATACCACATTCGCAATGATTGTTTCAATCCATATAAGGATTTCTGAAGCTTTATTGAACAACTTTCTTCTAAATTTTTATTTGCTTCACGCACTTTGAGTGCTTCAGGGATTTTCATAAAAATATTGTGGTCTGGTGAGCTATATAAATAGGCTTTGACAAAGTCCATTAGATGCATTTCATTTTCATGAACTGTCAAGACATTCATTGACAGATCTTGGTTCTAAATCCTCATCTTGTTGCATTATTTCAACTGCAACACTATAGGAAAAAATATTATCCACCAAAATATTATTTCGATTCAACCTTTTTCTCGTCGAGATATAATTTACAGAGATTTCCTCATTCTCATTATTTTCAGGTACATAGACCTTCTTAGTGGTGTCATCATTTATTATATCTCGGAGCCCTTCATGAGCAATTGCTTCCATAAAATGATCATCTTGATCATTTATTCCTTTCCTTTTCCGAAGATTTTTATCTTTGGAACCAATTGGTCTACCTCGTTTTAAGCATGGTCCAGACTCGTTTGCCTTAACATTTTGTCCTACCAGGACATCAACTCGAACTTGAGCATTAGCAACTGAGATATATGATTTAGTATCCTATGGAAGGCTAGTAAATGCATCCGTCAGTTAATTTACAATATTTTGCAAATAAATCATCTTTTGAACTTCTTGCTCACATTAATTTGTTTGAGGATCAAAATGAGACAGTGAAAGTGAATTCCAATCTATCTTATTTCGCAACAACTTTTGTTCTCCCCCTAATGTTGGGTATACTGATTCATCAAAATGACAATCAGCAAACCCTGCCGTAAATAAATATCCAATTCTAGGTTCCAAATATTTTATAACAGAATGAGATTCATACCCAACATATATCGCCAAAATTCTTTGGGGACCCATCTTTGTGCGTTGTGGTGGAGTAATTGGAACATATACCGCACAATCGAAGATTCTAAGATGGGAAATGTTTGGCTTCTGACCAAAAACCAATTGTAATGGAGAGATGTCATGATAACTGGTTGGCCTTATGCACACAAGTGTCGCTCCATGCAAAATAGCATGCCCCAAACTGGAACAGGCAACTTTGTCCACATCAACTACTGTATAACTATTAATTTAAGACGTTTAATCAATGACTCTACGAAACCATTTTGAGTATGAACATGTTCAAATGGATGTTCAACTGTTATTCTAGTGGACAAACAATAATCATTAAATGCCTGAGATGTAAACTCACCAACATTATCGAGACAAATTGTTTTTATTACATAATCTATAAATTGTGATTTTAACCTTATTATTTGAGCCAACAACCTCGCAAAAGCCATATTGGGAGTTGATAATAAGCACACATGAGACCATTTTGTGGATGCATCTATCAAGAACATATAATATTTAAATGGTCCACATGCAGTGTGAATAGGCCCACATATATAACCCTTTATCTGTTTCAGAAATGTGGGAGATTTCACTCCAACCTTAGTCATTGATGGTTTGGTAACCAACTTTCCTTGTGAACAAGCAGCACAAGAGAATTCCTTTAATTGAAGAACATTTTGGTTCTTCAAAGTATGCTAATGTGAATTCTCAATTATTCTACGCATCATATTATAACCGGGATGGCCCAACTGGTCATGCCAAATGATAAAATCATTAGAACCAGTAAACCTTTTGTTTACTACAACATGTGATTCAAACGTACAAATATTTGAATGGTACAACCCAGAAGAAAGTGCAGGCAATTTTTCATGCACAATTTTCTTCTCCGAATTTATCGTAGTAATATAAAGGTATTCCACCTTTCCTTCATTTGTAGTCTCAACATGATAGCCATTTTAGAGAATAACCTTGAAACTTAACGAGTTTCTTTGAGACTTACTACAACACAATGCATTATTAATTTTCAATAATGTTCCTCCAGGTAGTAATAAGGCCGCTCTTCCTGAGCCCTCAATCAACTTTGTACTACCGGATATTGTATTAACATATGCCTTTTTCATAATCAAATGAGTGAAATATTTCTTTTCTCTTAGTATTGTATGAGTTGTGACACTGTCCAGAAGGCACATATCTCCATTAATCATTTTCAATTGATTAACGTTTCAAGCACACCTCATCCAATTCTAGGTGCGAACAATCATTAACTAGTATAAAACCCAACTAAGAGTTGCGGTCGAACCCATAGGGAGTTGTACGTGTTCAAATTCAACAATGAAGTACAAATGTGGTCTAATTAGTTATAGGAATAGAAATTATCAAAAAAGACATGTAAACATGTCTAAGGGGTTGACATGAATGTCAAATGGGGGGTTTTGGTTTGCAATTATAAGCTACAACACAAACAAAACAAGAGAAAATAACAACATAGAGAGGAATTCTCAGGATGTGATCGATTATAGGCAATTTTCACTATATGGGTAATTGAAACTACTAATAAATAGCTAAATATCGGTGAGTAGGATAGACTATGAGTAAAATTGTTTTCTCTCGAACAACTATCAAGTTTCAAGTGATTTATTTCAAACATCAACAAGCTTAGCAAATAAGAACAACAAACAACCTTAGTACATCATCTCTCTCAAGCAAGATGGGTAGGATTGGGTTTACGATTCACTCTTTCGAGTTGAACCCATATCAACCCAATACCTACAAACAATTAACTAAGAGCTTTGGTTCCAAAACCTCTCTCTCAAGCAAGCTAAGAACTCAAAATTAGAAATGCATTTGCAACTACAATTCATAGATTAAAACACAGTTAATGATTAAAACCACTTAAATATAATAATTAAATCAGTAATTAATAATACGCATAAGCTAATTCAACCCATAATCACATGATCACACCCAAGAATTGAGGTTTTAGCCAAACATCATAAAAAGGTAAAAACAATTACCAACTCGATTAGCCATCAACTGGGTAATAGTCTCCAAGGCTTTACAATGTTCCAAAATAGTTAAGTTCAAAAACCCAAGTCAAAATCCTCAAAATTCTACAATAAGCACTCAAACACTTACAGAAAACTCTACTCTAGAATGGGAGTTGTAGTATATGAGTGAGAACTAGGTGAAAACTTCTGGGAAACCTCGGTACTCCTAAAAATTCCTTTTCAAAATCAATTTATAGTTTCCCAATATTTAGCCTGAAAGTCCAGTCTACGGATTAAGTCGGGCTCACCGAGGGGTTCGAAGATCTGCCATTTTCTCTCTTCCATCACCATTTTGCAATGGTTCTCAGCATCTCAAGTCCTGTAACTTTGGGCGATCCAGTGTGTTCTCGCGGAATCGATCGGTGATTCGTTGATTGCCCATTTCTGTCGGCGACTTGGTTTCTTCCCCCAAGGCTGGCACACTGGAAATTTAGGCCAGCTGAAGAGCCACTCGGAGGTTCACCAAGCGGTCTTGGTGATAACTAGGATAGCCTTTTCTCCACTTCTTCAGCTTGTTTTGCTCTTCTTTTGCCTAGTAGTGTCCTTGCCTTGCTCCTTAGCTCGAATACCTGAAAATCAATGCTTTGGCGTTAGTTTATAGCATAATTTAGGCATTTGAGGACACTATAACTACCAAAACAAAGCCCTAAATGAGTCCAAATCTTGGATTCATCAACACCCCAAGCTTAAACTTTTGCTTGTCCTCAAGTAAAACTCAAGATCGACAGTTCAATAAGGATGTTTCAAATAGTGCTGCATAAGACTCAACATGAATGCACAAAAGAGGTTCAAACTACACATACAATGCTCAATTGTGCACTCAAAGATTCAAATTGTGACTCACCATTATCAAGGATACTCAAGTTCACAATACTTGCTTCAAATGTAAGTTCAAGCGACAAAGGTACTCAAATGCCCTCACAACAAAGATGATTCCTCATTAACACAAAATTCTTCAATAATTTAGAGTCTCGAAATCACATACAACTCTCACACTCAAAAAGAAGAACACATGCATGACTTCAACCATAGGCTTGCCCTTATTTGACAATCAACAGTCATTTCAGCTTATTAAAGATCACAAAGGTCTTTTTAAAGCTTGTGACGGGGCTGAGTGCAAATGTATGGTCATTTAGGCTTAGTGGCTTCTACCTTCATGAAGTATGGCCTAAAAATCACTATTTGTCCTTCTCTTTCACATTCAAACATGTTCAAACTCCACCCCATTATTCAACTAGACATGAATCACCGGATACCCCATTTTTCACTATGTTCACACACTTTATTTCACATTTTTTTCTCTTTTTCAGTCTTCTTCTTTTCTTCTTCATTTCTCTTTTTTTTATATGGAGGGGTTCCATCTTTTTTAAAACAGTCCAACAAAGGGGGAGTTGCTTTTACACTTCTTGATTTTCCTTCTTTTCACCACACCACAACTTAGGATTTTGGCCTAAGTTGGCTATTCAAACATAACAATACTTCGTGAAAGTTATAGTTGATGGGGTAAAGAGGTCAAAATTGTTCAAGTTTCTTCCAAGAAAAGGATAGGCTCAAAAGGTGCCAAGCTAGGTTCACACATCTCACAAGGTTGGCCACAAAGAGATATAATGTCAAATTTGTCTCACTCTTCAAAATTCTTGCCTAAGATCATTTCAATTATTCCATTCACTCAATCAATCGGACCAGCGGGGAAAATTCTAGGTGTTATCAAGCACAATGTGCAACACAACCTTACCACACAAGACATTGGTACCAATATCAAACAAGACTCCACACTTCCTAGCTAGCGTGTAATGTTCATCACAAGAGACTCATTTGACATCCGGTTAGTCACAATGAGATGCTAAAAGTTCACATATTGCCTATGTAACTTAATTTTCCTCATCGTAGTTGCACATTCATTTGTACAATTAAGAGCAGTATGCAAGTCATCGGTATTTACCATAACTGATACTTAAATTTGCACAAGAACAACCACTATCACACACACAAGAGGTGGCAAAATTTTAAAATTGGTTCAAAACCACTTTTCACATCAAAACAATGGCCCACAAGTTAAGAACATCGGCAACGCAATTCAGCACCAAGATATATATCAAAACAAATAATCTCAATATTCACAAAACATCATCAAAATAGAACCAATATGCACAAAATAGTCCAAATGAGGTAGGTATGGAAATACCTCACCCCACCCAACAAAATATGTAGTTGTCCTCAAATCCAACTAAATCAAAAATAGTGTATAAAAAGTAACAGAGTGGGAGGGGAAAAATCTTCCTTCAAGGCAAAGCCTGGGGTGAAGTCTATATCTCAGTTACTCCATCTACCGGGGCATCAGTGCCCGGTGTCTCAGTAATCATTGAAGTGTCTGACAAAGAGGCTTGTCCAGCTGTCTCGAACATGGCATCCTCTAAGTCAGCCTGGTCCTCATAAACAGCCTTCTCACACACACCAAGCTGCTTATCATTTGTCTCGGCCTCGGACTCAATAACAGCAACATCGGCCCTAATCTCATCTCCGATAGTAGCCAAAGGTACATTAGAATAGGCTAGAACATTCAGCCGTTCGACGAGTCACCGAGTTGCTTTGGTGAGCCAGATCAATCTCGCCGAAAGTACCAGCGTAAAAAATTTCACAATTCAAGACAGGTCGGTGATGTCTAGGGCCATTCAGTGAATCGATGATTTAGGAATAGCTCGCCAAAAGTTACAATGTATTTTAGGGGTTAGGGGAGCAGAAGGGCGATCAAGAAGGACTTCCGGTGAGTCTCTGAGTGAACTCGGCGAGCTCAGGCATATCGCCGAAAGTTACAGAACATAATTCATCAATTCAAGGAAATTAAAGGCGATCTAGGGGGAGTTCGGTGAGTCGCCGAACCACTCGGCGAGCTCGACTCAGCTCGCCAAATGGTCCACTATGCCAGTTTTCACCCCATTTCTTCAAAATTCAACTCACAGCCCCCAAAAACAAAATTAAACACATACACTATCAAATTCCATCAAGACCCATACTACCCATGCCCTTGGGGTACTCAGACTTCCCCCGATTTGGCCAAAATTAGCCATTTGACGTCTTTTTCCCTTAAGAATGACGTCAAACGGTCCATCATTGGGTAAAATGCATCATTTAACACAATTCGGGGTTACTTAGACTTCACCCCACTAGACCCAATACATTTTTATCGCAACCCAATGATTTAGTCTCGAATTTAACAATCAAAGACACAGGATTCTATCAAATACGCCCAATTAGGCACTAACTTAACTTATTGCAGGCAATCCAACAATTAAACAAGATAAAATCAACTAACCAACAACAATCAACAACACATTACCGATTTGCATTCAATTTTAACCACATATAGAGTTTGGGGTTCGGAAAAACCAACCTATAATGCCGAAAACAAGATTTGTAAAGCTAGGCAGCAAAGTTCCACAATCCCGAGCAAGGTTTTTGCAAGGTACGATGATAAAAACACAAGAATACTAAATATCTAAAGTAGGGAGTGAGAGTACGAGAGTTAAAAATGGGAGGTGATGAAGGATTTTGAAATTTTAAACTGTTTAGCCTTTAAAACCTTTCAGTTCACGCTCCATTCTACGATAGAAGTTGTGCCCGCCGAACCACTAAGTGATTCGCCAAGTGGTATTTTGGCTCGCCGAGTTTTATAGGACTCCCAGCAATTTGGGGGTTCAAATGACGGACAAAGTTGGGTTTGCTAACCTATTCGACAAGTCGCCGATTGAGCATGTAGCCAGCCGAGTTTTACAGAGTTCTTCTTCAAGCTGGGTGGTTCCAACGGCTGTCCAAGTCGGGGCTCACCGACCTATTCAGCGTGTCGCCGACTGGACTTTGGCTCGCAAATTACCCATTTTCCAACACTTTTCACTTTTCAACTTGCACAATCAACACCCGTTATTCAAAATCAAAAACTAAACCATAGAAAACTTGGGTTGCCTCTCAAGAAGTGCCTTAGTTAACATCGTGGCACAACGTGGATACGCTTTTAAGGATCATTCTTCGGGTTTGCTAAGGTATCACTTGGTAGGCCTTCTTTTGGCCTTGGGTTCAAATGAGAAGAAATTTGACCCATTTGCATTTCCAATTGCTTAATTGACACTGAATGGGAGGTGACTGTCTGATTAAGTGTAGAGACATCCTCCTTCATCTCCTTCAACGCTTTGTCTGACCCTTCAACTTTGTTAAGAATGCGTGAGAGCATGTCCTCTGTATGGACATTTTTCGGTTCCTTGGGCTTTTGACGTTCATGGGGTGGGACATACATGTCCTTGTCACCCTCTTTTTCCTTCCAAGTAACGTTACGGTCACGCCACTCTCTTTCACGGTCTCTCCAGCCATCATCTCTATTCCAACCCAGATTTCCACCTGGCCTTGGATAGTTTGAACGATATCCTCTTCCTTGATTAGCTAGGAAGTTCACTTCCTCATTGAACAACGTTTCAAACTGAGCTTCTTCGGGGTTTAATACACCAACACCCACATCATTAACATTCTTCATACAACTGCCCATCACATTTTTCACTAAGATATCTAGCTAGGTCATCATTTTGGCTATGTTTTGGTATATCTCTTGATCATTCTCGATATTCTCTTTTGTCATTCTAAAGGTGAGAGGAGAGACTCGGTCTTCACTGGTGTACAACACTCTGTTTATCTTGGTCATTCCATCAAGGAGTTGAGATGCTTCTTCATAGGGTTGTTACATTATACCTTCGGGAACAAGTTGATCAGCAACTCCTAGGAAGCCACCATAGACTAGGCACATCATATTTAACAAGTCATAACATCTTCATTTAACATTAGACATAAGACCAACATACTTCATAACATCATATAAGGACTCATTCATTTACTACATCATTAGTCATAACCCATTTAGTACATACCATAGGTAAACCACCCTCACAACCCCTTCACAAGCTCACTTGTGCAATGTACACATGGAGTCCCATACCCCCCACATATACTAAGCAAACCCATTAAAAAGTCATAAGTGTAAATCACATGCATAATCATACTTCATGTATTGACATAAGTAAAGTCAACCTTAACATGCTTTCATATTAACATGCATAGACGATGGTCTTCATTACATAAAGAGCCTAATCACAACCTCCCTCAAAGTCCACTTGTGCAATGCATAAGTAGGGTCCATAGTCCTACCTATACTAAGTAACTTTTCAAGAAATCATGACTAAAGTTCATATCCTTATCTTAGTTCAATTCTTAACTTTTGGGAGACATTGCCATAAATGACATAGACAATTTGTGAGCTACATGGAATCCGGTGTTCTACTCCCACACCGAAAAGATAGGGTACTACTTGCCAAGGTAGGACCTACATACATAATAGCTATCTAATGGATCCACTAAGCTAAGACCTACGGGGGCACGTAGTTATGGAACAAGGAGATTGCTACTAGAAAACATTTACTTGCTAGGAGGTTTCCATCTCATGAGACAACATCTATGTTGGGAACCCAGACCTGCTAAACGTGAAGGTCCTCTTGTGGGAAGCCGAACTTGCTAAACGTGAAGCCCCCACTCTCACTTTTCATGTTCACTCGGTGCTAAGCTCCAACTCCCTTTTTAAACATCTTTAAGCCTTTATTGAACATTAGTTCATAAAATAGGCTTTAGGGACTTAATCCCTCATATCATATTGCTCAAAGGCTTTTAAGATGAGAATGACCTTTCATCATAGAACCTACATTATGTGTGAATGACCTTTCACATAGTCATACCATATTCATAACATAGTCTAGTTTAGAGTACAATTTAGGAAACCTTTCAAGATACTCACTTTCACTAGATTATCATAAACCTTATTCATTCATTCATGTATGTGTGTGTACATATGTGAGAAAGCCTTTCACATAAACACTTTTACGCAACACATATTCATACCTTGCTAATAGTACACTTTGCATGCATAATAAGATGTAAGGGTGTATATAAGAGTTAACCTTTCAATAGACACCATAACACATCATATTCATAGCTATACATGTATAGTGTGTCTGTGTACATATTGGTCCTCATAGTGACATAATAGAACAACATTTATATTGAGTGCACTTCCCTTCAAAGGATCACAACACATTCACAATGTCCCCAAATCGTGAGCAATTCACATATAAAGCCTTTAGGGATTCTATACCACACACCCGCACTTCATCATAAGAGACAAGAACACATTCAACATTGAATAGGTACTCCTAACATGTATATGATCACATATTCATATAGGGGTCATATAGGTAGGGGTCATTCCACAATAGTACTTAACATAATCAATCATGTAGACCAAACCTTATCCCTAACATTATCAGTCACATTATACTCCTCATCATCAACACACTTTAAACATCATGCTAGCATTGCGGATTTCTTACATAACCTTCATAGCACAACTTCATAAAGATATGCATCATAATCATCAATTCAATTTACATCTATTGCCTTCAAGGACATGATCTCAACATGCATAGATAGATAAGAAGTAAACACCGCCACCATAAGTTGACCAAACCATACAACATCAATTTTGATACTATAGACTAGAAGTTAGGTCAACTTACCAATTCTCCAAGCCATGATCACCATGGATCAATCCTCAACAATTCATAATCAATTGATATGGATAGCAATAGGAATCAACAATGTATTTCAATAACATAAACATAATCTAAGTACAATTCTATAAACAAAGGGATCAACCCATAACTTTGCCCTTAAGGTAATAATTCTCAACTCATCAATATACCAACAATTCCACATGAATAAATATAAATAATCATAGGAAACATCAATACAATCTAATCTAAACATAATTTCACCAATAGAAATCATATTCACAAAGAACCATATCATACGCCAATTTTTGAGAATTTGGGGATCATGGGTTCTTCAAGAATTCCTTTGAAAATTATCTTATAAACCTTAACTCCACATCAATTCATCAATAGAATGATTTAGAAAATCGTTTGACAAAGGACCCGTGTTTAGATTGAAAATTGGGAATTTTAGTCTATGAATCACTTCCGAAAATCTTTGATAGAACTCCTTGAATGATAGGTTATTCAAGAATCAAGAGTTACCATACCTTAATTATTGAAGACCCATGAAATTGAAGAAGAAATCAGTTGAAAACCCATCTTCTAGCTTGAGCTTCATTAAGGTCTTCAATGAAGTTTTTGAGAGAATCTACTTTTGAGAGGGAAGGGTCAATTTGAAGAATGGGTTTAATTCTAGGTTTTTGGGGGTTTAATCAACTTAAAATACCCTAAAATAGGTAGAATAACCGTTTATAATAAATCCCCAAAGTACCCAAACTACCCTTCACTTAGTTGGACCTATTAAACAAGTAAAACTTGAATTTTATTTTCGTAGATTTCGTCGGGGATCAAGTTCGCGACGCAGAGGTGTTCCCCCAAGTTTCTAGAAATTAAATTCCAAGATAGTAGAGCCCGCGACATCTCCGCGACGTGGACCAAACATTTTGCCTTTGATGGAGCTAGTCCGCGACGCGGACATGCTCCTTCCAAGAGCAACTTCAAGCTGCTTGGGTAAGGGTTGGGGTCCTCCTTGGGGACCCTTATGGTGGTCTCGGGGAGTCGTACCCAAACGTTTTGACCCTAAAAACATTTATTAAGACACTAGGGTCACCTCCACTGATTTTAGACTCCAAACAACACATAAAAACGTGAACAACATACTAGAACACACCAACACGTAAAAGACTAGTTTCCGAACGTCTTGGTCGTCCCTTGACGTTTGACTTTCAAACTCTTTAAAACTGACTTAAAAGGTTATTCTTCATTATTTTAAAAAGTTATTAACGCATAAAACCCATGTGAGGCTCTACTTTATCCTACTTCATTTTTTAGGGTCGTTACAATATCCCCCACTTAGGAACATTCGTCCTCGAATGACACTTAGAACGCTTTTGAGGACTCAATGACCCAACTAGCAGCTCACAATACACAACATACAACATCAACATAAGAGCACACATCAAGGAGGAACGAACATCAACTCCACATAAAAGGCTCAAAACAACTTTGTGCAATTCAAGAAAGTAGCAACACATCTACCAACTTCTTATGCATCAACTTTATTATTTACCATTTCATTGGAGGAACTTCCTTCTCCAAATCATCATTCTCGTTTCTACACCAAAGAAACACAACATGCAACTATCTCATTACAACACATTATGCAACTTTATCATAAGAAATCATTTAAGTATGTACTTCAAATCAACTCATGCAACACAAGCAAATAAAAACTTTATTCACCGACTCATAATGCATCAACCACACTGGCCTTTCTCATGTTCATAGGACGAACTACCTTCTCCTAGTCACAACATACACACATGGCATCATAAAACTCATAAGCAAGCATTACACAAAGGTCAATTCATTTAAGGAGAAATTCTCAACTTCCAACCTAAGAATGCTCATACTCTCTTCCTCATGAAGTCAAGAGTGCATTCACCATATAAAGATGCATATTGACATGAGAAACATGAATTTTATTACTAAAATTCCATTTTTATGTAATAAGAATCCTTCAAAACATGCATAACATAGTGTCTTCTAGGACATGCATAACATACGGAGATCATGCAACTCATAATATGCAAGACTCCAAAACATGAACAAGCTACTAGGAACTCTTTGGCCTCAAGCTTGAATAAGAATAGAAGGAAAAGATAAGGATATCAACAACCTTTCTACTCACTCATCATCCCCCACTTAGGGTAAACCCATCAAAGAGCACATTAAAGTAACCAAGGGAACTATCACTTACCAATTAAGCATAATGTCCCCCTCTTGGGATCAAGTTATGCAAACTCCTTTAATCATTACCTCCTTCATCATTAAGGTAGGAACCATTCTCCACTAAATCTTCACTATACTCCCTTAGGTTAGGATTTCAAGAATCCAAAAAAAATGAGTATCTATACCACTCCACTTCATATCTATCACCCAAAGTGGTTCTCAACATGGAGAACTCAAGGAAGTTCAATGTAGAAATATTAAGGGCACTCAAAACCTTGCCATCTAGGCACATTATCCCCCACTTGGGGTGAGCTTAATCAACTCTTTATCACATCATACCCTTATCATCACCTTTGGTGTAACTTTCCGCTCAACCATGCCTAGATATTATCCAAACGCCCTCTTTGAAGACCATACTTAAGATTAACCTTACAAGACAACTATCCTCTTTAGAGTTGGTCAACATCTATTCTCTTGTCCTTCCCATGAACTAAGGGGTACATGCAACTCTCCAAGTTAAACTTAGAGCAAAACACTATCCCAACTCATGGAACAAAGCCCCTTTTTCCGGTCGTAGGGCAAGCCTACACAAGAACTCCGATTCACACAAGGACAACCATGAAGCATCACTCATAAAAAAACAACTTTCAACTAACACTAGTTACCACATTCCTTCAAAACTCCTCAAATCTACACCATGACTTTCTACTATCATTACCCATCACCATAAAGCAACTCATCATCCTAAAAGGATTTCATTCTTACCATAACAACTCTTATCATACGAGAACAACAACACCATACAACATTTTCAATGTAATACTTCCAACCTCATAGGTCACATATAGCCATGATTGGCATCATAATACGATTTCCAATCTACCTTCATATATACTCATATAGTCACCACATCATAATAAGCATTAAAACTCACCTTTTCTTCCCTCGATCCTTGCAACATCACCCCTTCCAAA